>JBCFYV010003508.1:565189-590470 GCA_039000515.1 Timema cristinae | reverse complement strand
GGACCAGCGTCTTTATCAACCTATAATTTCATTATGCTCTTGTTAAACTGTATGCTCTTTTTTTATAACAAATATTATAACAATGTATATAATTTTCTCTCAAAATCTTAACAAATATTAACTTTTTTATGAACTGCACACCGCCCTTGTGGCGTATTTGGGCTAACGCACTATTTTCCTGTTGAGCTAGACGCCGACGGGGAGATCAAGGTTCGAATCTCACTCGGGTGAACTGAGGTGGTTTTTCCTAAATGGTTTTCCACTCACCCGCCACGAAAATGTGGATCTACTTCCTGTGAATTTAAGATTACCAATTCCTAATCCAATAGCGTAATTAGTGCTTAAAGCGTATAACCCGAACGGGTAGTAAGGACGCGGTGCTAATAATAATGAAATATTTTCGTCCGAATAAGTTATTCAAACAATTTTAAACATCCTAGAAATATAAAATTTAGAATTCCAATTGGTCTTAAGATAGTGTTCTCTAAAAAAAAGAAAATCCAAAAAAGCGAAAATGTCATGTGACTGATTAAAAAAAAGGGGATTAAATGAGGCCAGATGTTTGCATTCTTATTTTTTTACAACACCAACGGAAACAGTTCACTGGATTTTGTTTGGAAAAATCTTCAAAAGAAAATGTTAGTTTTAGAACACGTTCAGATTAATATCTCTATTTTGATTACTTTCCTGTTTTGTAGCGCAATTTAAACCAATAGATGATTTAATCTCTAAACCTTAATTTAAGATTTGGTTATTATTCTCTGTGGTTAATTTTATACCCCTCATAAAAACAATGCTACTTTATAGATTTCCCGTGCGTGGAATGGGTACCGTAAAGCCGCTACGCAAATAATATCATTTACTATGGTTAAAATATCACTAAAAATATTTATTTATGAGAATATAAATATTATTGATAAATTATGAAATCTAGAATGAACCAAAATAATGTGATATTTATTGTGAAGTAATTAATAAGGAACTCTTGACCATTCCAAAAACACTAGTTCCTTTTATACAATTAGATAAACATGATAAATACTCAAAGTACTCTTTGATAAAGTACCATATTTTAATTTATATATTTAATAATTATTATAATTATAATGATTTATATATTTTAGAAAAAATTATCAAAAGTTGTTCAAACAAATTCTTAAATTTATAAAAATAAATGGAATAGGAACAAAAAATATTCTTATAAAACTTACATTATCAATGAGATGATATTTAAAAAAATTAAAAACTTTTTTTTTAATATTTCCTCGTCAAAAATTAGAATATAAAACTAAATGTAAAAAATACTTATTTGTTTTAATAATTTTTAAACTAATTTTTGCTTAGTTTTTAGAAAAAAGTTCAATTGGATAAGGAATTAAGCTAAAATTTCTATATTTGAATATAATTTCAATTTTTAAATTGTACTATATATGTATTAAATATTCTCAAATATTATCTTATATAATACGGAAAAAAAAATCATACTTACAAGATTACGTTAGGAACTTAAAAGCTGCTTACTAAAACACACAATAATTGATTATTTTTAAGAAGAAACACTGTTCGTCGCTATCTTGATGCTACTTTGTCTATGTTCAAAGTTAGACTACTTCATTAAATTAGAGTAAACGCGAGACTTTGGCATCCTCTCACCCCCCCCCCCCCCCACCAACTGTTTGTTTAGATCCAGCTTCCAACACCGAGAGCCAAGACTGCGTTTATACCTGCTATTGTTTGCGTAGAATGTGCGTGTGACAAGGTATAGTGTTCACTTACTAGGTATGAGTGTGACAAGGTATAGAGTTCACTTACTAGGTATGAGTGTGACAAGTATAGTGTTCACTTACTAGTAGTAATTTATTACCTCACTCTCGGTTCTGAACAATATTGATTATATTGAGTAAATTCACTTCCTACTAAATTGATGTAACGTATTTATTTTCTCATGAATACACCTTAGAAGGTGAGTTTATAAAATAGGCTTACTTGTTAAAATTAATTTTATGTACAACGATAATTTTTAATAGTTAAAAGCACATTTAAATAATAAAATTAATAATTATATCCTGATTGATATTAACTAAGAATATTTTTAGTGAAATACTAAAATAAATACAATTAAAACCAACACAGCCCTGTCTGGGGAATGAGCACAGAATGTTTATATTGACTTGGTAATTGTTTAACATGAGTTAATCATTCGATAAGGAGACAACCTTCGTTAAGGTGAGTTAGTTGTACATCGTGCACAGAAAGTGCCCGCATTTACATTTCCGCAATTATTTCAGAAGAATAACAAATTAATAAATAATGATAATTTAATTTATAATAAATTTCACTACTATAAAGCCACATGGCTGACTCACTCACTGACATTAATGTTTACCCACTTCCAGATGAGCTAGAAACTTGAAATTTGGCAAACATATCTTCTAGCCCGTAACCTACAGGAAAATTCCAAAATGTTAAAATTTTAATTTTCAACCCCTCGAAAAAAATTCAAAATGGTGGAGCGACTTTAAAGTCGGTGTGGACCTTTATTTGGAGGTATCTTGTGGTTAAACATCCACTTTTGAGCCCCCAACGAACAAAGCGAGTATTGTACATATAACCATGAAATTTATTAATTTAGTCCACACATTAATTATTTAAGGAAACTGATAATTTAACAATTATTATTTTCTATAATACTCAGATTTCAAATGTACGCTTCATTACCATAATTATCATATATTCATGTAGCGTGCAAGGATTTGTGATCTAGTCAATGTGGGAAATGATACTAGATTCAACCAATTATAATTGTTGTCATTAAGGTGGTATTTTCTTTTTTGTTTGTCCTCTTGCTATCAATGCTATCCCACATTAAGTCCAAACACCTCCCGTTTTTAAACTAGTATTTTACTCGGATGTTTTATACATGAGGTAAATTAAGTATTAAAGTATAAGGAAAATCCTATCTGGTACTTAACAATTATTATATAACAGATTTCTTTGGGGGTCTGAACAGAAAGTAGAGTTGATCAAAGGGTTGCAAGATATCAAACACAACGTTGTGCTCAAGTTTAAACATTACACAAATTTTATCTTTTAAAATATACAAATACACACAAAAACACACAAATCTATTTAAAATTCAATGCGATTATTTATCAACTATTTACTGTAATTATTAAATAAGTTTAGTACAAAGATAATTTAGCTGTGTAAGTATGTTGCAGTTGTTGAAATTTGAAAGTACTCCTAACTGTCATTTAATAACTAGATGATGGTTCATACAAACAGTTCCATTATCTGAACCAGGTGAGAAGACCTGCTAGTCACTTGTACTCAGAGGATCTCATTAGATTCAAATATCCCCCTCCCTAATTATTGAAACGAACTGGCAGTCGTGAGCATATTGCCCTCTCATTTCAATGAATACTGCTAGTAACCAACCACCCCGCAGGGAAGTATCGGAGTACAAAGGACTTGTTTGAAACTCAACCAACACATTGTAATAAAAACATAACCTCGGGACAAGCACTTGACATTGAGTCACTCAAGGGGAAACTCACAAAAACAAGCCACGTCTTCGAGTTGTCTCTGACTAAGTACTTAACAAGTTATTGCCTTCCTACTTACCCCCCTCGAACTTGGGACTCACACAAGGGTCAACATCATTATTATTATTATTATTATTATTATTAGCACCGCGTCTTACTACCCGTTCGGGTTATACGCACTTACGCTAATGTGTAATGGTAGGGTGATTGTGAGATGTAATGGAGGACCTACAGTTTAACGTGGAATCAGAACCACGATGAAGGCCTGGCATTCCCCACATTCACAAGTTGTGATTAAAACACGTCTTGTCAGAGTTGAAGGAAGGGTTTGCCGGGACCGAGGATTGAACCCCGGCCGCCAGCACAGAAGTACTGACACCTTACCCCTAGACCACCAGGTCACCAGGGTCAAAATTAACCAACTAATTCATACAACCACTGATACAATCTTTTGGGATATCTTATTTCCAGTCATCTCTAATCTGTAGAGAGTTAATTATTGTGTGTTTTATGAAAAATACGTTAGAAATAACTCAGTGAAATCATGATTTACAAATATTAAATAATAAATTAAATACCTTGATTTAAAAATCAAATATAATTTAACCACATTTGGATTTTTTAGTTTAATGGTACTAAAATATGTCTATACATAAGCTATTTTATAAATCAACTAATGAATGAAACCAATGATTTTTCCTGTGTGTTATAAAGCAATTAGTGAATTGAAAGGAATGGTAAGTCCGTGTGTTATCTACAAAACAATTAATTAATTGAAAGGAATAATTGTTCCTGTGTTTGATCTGATTGTTCTTTTGTATTATCCATAACGTAATTAAGGAATTTAAACCAACGATTGTTCCGGTGTGTTATTTATAAAGCACTTAATGAATTTAAACCAACAATTGTTTCTTTGTTTTATTTATAGACAAATTGGTGAATTGAAATCA
The DNA here is from genome assembly GCA_039000515.1 of Timema cristinae. NCBI lineage: Eukaryota > Metazoa > Arthropoda > Insecta > Phasmatodea > Timematidae > Timema > Timema cristinae. Next base: position 585,975 of record JBCFYV010003508.1, on the reverse strand, counting down.
GTAATTGTTCCTTTGTGTTATTTATAAAGCACTTAATGAATTTAAAACCAACAATTGTTCCGGTGTTTTATTGATAAATTAATTAATGAAGCTAAACAAACAATTGTTCCTGTGTGTTATTGATAAATTAATTAATGAAGCTAAAACAAACAATTGTTCCGGTGTGTATTGATAAATTAATTAATAAAGCTAAACAAACAATTGTTCCGGTGTGTTATTTATAAATACATTGTTTTAAATGAAATAAATTATGGTTTTTTGTGATGTCTATAACTAAATTAATCCATTGAAAACCAATGAATGTTCTTGTTAGCTAATTATAAAGCATTTAATTAATAGAAACCAATGAGTGTTCCGATGTGCTATTTATAGTTCTTAAAGGGTAAGGTAATAAATAGTCAGTGTTTTTCAGTTCATATATTTAAAACATTTTTTTTGTTCAAAATAAATCAAATATTGATTCATAATCCAACATTCGTTGAATAAATGTAAGGGTGTCCTGGAATTTAATGACAATTTTTTCTCTTATTAAAAATGTTTGCATCTTATTCCGCTATGCTCATGAATCATGAAAGATGTTAAAAAACTGTTGCTATCACCATGTCAAGAAAATTAAACTGATTGTCTCTATTGGAGCAAAATTTGATTCCTTTCAACCAAAAAAATATGTTGACATGAAAATTGCCATCGCCTTCCCTGCATACCCACCTTAAGAATTATGTACAGACTTGGAACAAATGCTGTACACCTAAACCTCTTTGTTGCAATCGATATCTTCCTTGAGATCACGTTTCTAATAAAGCTACTAGCATCCAAATGTTATATTTATATTCAGATACCGGCTCCAAGCTCCCGGGAGAAGAAAGCCCTACTAGAGTTACCGCCTTGCCTTAGCTGTAGGGTTTAAATGTTTGTGCTGGTAAAGTTGGTAAGGAAACATGAAATATATTGAGCAGTGCACCAGTTATTAGATATCTTGTTAGTAGCAGAAGTCGGGAAGTGAACTCATATTTGCGCTTGAGGTGAAAACTTTTTTTTAGAAACTCTACCTTCAGTAACCCGACCGAGAATTGAACCCTGATCTCCTTGTCGTCAGTCTAGTCTATTGCAAGAGTGACGCCGTTTGACCATGTGGCCACTGGAGTAAGTTCAGTGAGAAGCAGTTGTTTACAAAGTTATGGTACTTTATAAAACCCCAATGTGACCAAACTCCACACAGAAATGTCATATATACCTGAATCACTGAGGTATTTATAGTAATGCCACTAGCCTACATTCCTGTCATTTATAATATTTCTAATGTCTACTAAAAGCTTACAGTCGTTTGAGCGAGATTGAGCAACCAAAACAGATAACATTTTATTTTTATAAATTAGTGTGATTTAAGCTTTCCAGTTCTCTTGGTTTTGTAGTTTCATCACTACACACGTACACACGTACCCACAAACACACAAACACACAAACAAACAAACAAACAAACACGCATCGTATATTAATCATGTGATTGATTATTGGTTCCCACTGTCAGGTTTACCATACTTTATGAGTTAGAGCTTTGACAGGCTAAAAGTAATGATCTACAGCCGCCATTTTTATAAGATGCCGTATTGTCTATAAAATTACATCAAGGTACCTATGAAAGGTGATCCCATGAAAATCCAATAATCATAAGCTGAGAAAAAGGCCAAAAATAAGTGATTTGTAGCCGCTACCTTGAAACAAAATGGCGGACGTAGTTTGTTGCTAGCATATATGCTTAAAGGACGTCCAAGTTATATTCATTTGAAATTTAAACAGAACAATTTGTACATTGGTTTGGGCGTGAATTGAGCAGCAGACGAACAAAAGCAGACATTTTATTTTTTATATATAGTAGGGTAACATACACCAAAAACTGAGGTTCACATCCGCTACTTTACCTAAATAATAATTATACAAAAATTAAGATTTTCATGGTCCATTATTTGGCACCCTTTCCCACATCAGTTATCACGCAGTTTAATACTTCAGGCTCACAATATGTGTAGTAACACATACAGAGATTTCCTAAAGAAAGTGTTAGTACTAAGCTCTCGCTTTCTATGTTTCTTGGTTTTCTAGCTACCTGAACATGTATTCACATTGCTAATGTGCAAGACTCACTATAGAAACATGTTCAACATTGCCTAATGTGCAAGACTCACTATATATACATGTATTCACATTGCCTAATGTGCAAGACTCACTATAGAAACATGTGTCCACATTGCCTAATGTGCAAGACTCACTATAGAAACATGTAGCCACATTGCCTAATGTGCAAGACTCACTATAGAAACATGTATTCACATTGCTAATGTGCAAGACTCACTATAGAAACATGTATTCACATTGCCTAATGTGCAAGACTCACTATTGAAACATGTATTCACATTGCCTTATGTGCAAGACTCACTATTGAAACATGTATTCACATTGCCTAATGTGCAAGACTCACTATAGAAACATGTATTCACATTGCCTAATGTGCAAGACTCACTATAGAAACATGTATTCACATTGCCTAATGTGCAAGACTCCACTATAGAAACATGTTAGCCACATTGCCTGATGTGCAAGACTCACTATAGAAACATGTATTCACTTTGCCTAATGTGCAAGACTCACTATAGAAACATATATTCACATTGCCTAATGTGCAAGACTCACTATAGAAACATTTATCCACAATGCCTAATGTGCTAGGCTAACTATAAATGTACATAAAGGAGGCTTATGTGCACACCCTAAATATTTCCCTAACTAGGCCTATTTAAAACTACCTGGTTAGTTGAATATAAATATGCTTTCCCAGTTGACACGCGGTCCATGACTCGATATATCAACATTCAAGGACACCTTGGGGTTTCACTAAGTACACTTGGAAAGATAAACTATTTTATTTTTCTTGGGTTTGGAATAACACGCATTGGCAGTAAAAGGTTTAGGCGTCACGATCTCAATATATAGTACTACCTAGCGGGGCGTTTCAGCCAGTTTGACCTTGAACATGACGTGTAGAGAGTGTGTATTGTGATGATTACTCAATGTGGTTGGTTGTTACGCAATGTTGTTTTCTCAATCTCTGTATTGTGATTGGCTGTTCCCAAGTGCTGATTATGAAATTTCCTACTCTACCTCCCCCTCCCCTACTACCTCTCCCTACTAACCCCTCGCCTACCACCCCGGTCATGTTGGTTTTTGATTATTAATTATTAATGATTGTAATTTATTATTGATAATTAATTATTGGCTAGGATTGAGGTGTTGGGGTTTATTTATTTATTTGTTTATTAACATAAGGTCCACGGCGTCGGGCGTGGAGCACGAAGCGCTTTTGATGGCGGCGTGGCGTAGACCGAACATTCGTTCCCTGTCACAAGACTCTGTTGGACTGCCCGGAACAAACAGCATGAACCTCTCCTGATGACCGTTTGGGGTAGAGTGTGATAAATGGTTCCCCTACCTTGAGGCACCTTTCACTTCCCCTCCTTAGAGGTATGTGTCGCAACCCCTTATGTAGTAATGTGTTTTACCGGTGTTGCAACCCTTTATGTGGTAATGGATTTTTTCCCGGTGACTCATACTGGTGCCAGTTTGGCGGGTCCACAAGACAAGTCAGGACAGGAATAGATCGTAACCTTGAAACCGTGGAGGGCATTGACCTTGGTAACAGGGGTTGCGACATCACACGCAGTCATTGACTCTCGAAACCCTCCCTTCGGCAAAGGGTTTTTTCCCGGTGATGTTGCAACTAGTCATCGCAACCCCCTATGTGGAGATGGGCTTTTTCACAACTAGAGAGCTTTGACACAGCTCTAATTATGCACAATCAAGGGCCTCGGAATCCACAGTTAGGGGCCGCTATCCCCACCACAAAAGTCTACTAAACTTGGTTGTTTGGTATCGTCTGTCGAAGTGCATGGATGTAGGTATCCGTCATAGACCGGTGGAGTAAGGTAGAATTGTTCCAGAGTTTTCGTGGAATGAGGGATAGTATAACACCCCACGCCCAGTTCACCTGAGCGAGATTCGAAACCATGACCTCCACCCGCCATAACGATATTAGCATGACATTAAGGTTGTGTACCCAACCCCCATACCTCTCAAACAACAAAGAAATTTAATTTTTTCCGATTATATATAACTTTTACAAAAATTCATAAGTAATACAATTATGAAGACATTGAACTTATTTAATGTCCGCAAAGATATATTGACGAAATAATATATAACAGGGCTGAATACTGATGACGCATCTGGTGATAGTTTGGCGGGTCGACAAGACAAGAATAGATTGTGCCCCTGAAAGACGGCGCAATGGGTTTTCCCTTATCACTGGCGCCAGTTTAGCGGCTCAACAAGACAAGAATAGATCGTGACCTTGAAACCGTGAGCTAGATCATTGACTCAAGCAACCTGGGTTTTTCTGATGACGTCATTGCACTGTCACAACCCTGATGAATGGCGCCAGTTTGGTGGCTCGACAAGACGAGTTGAGACAAGAATATATAGTGACGTTTAATTATGTTAAAAAGGGTTTTCCCTGGCGCCAGCTTGGTGGCTCAACAAGACGAATCGTGACAAGAATCGATCGTGAGCTAGTACAAGAAGTCATTGACCCTGTTCTTCTTCTCGTACCATGTGAGGTCAATCGAGGGAGGGAGGGGGTAGCTATAAAGGGGGGTGGCCACTTGGTTGTCTATTTATAAGCGTTTGTAGAGCGGTTCAAGGTGAACAAGTTACAGCAGCTGATAGATATTGTTGATGCCGTGCAGACCGTAAAATTGTGTGATCTAACCATAGATCAAAAGTACTCGGTGGATAAATTAAAAGCGGTCAATACAAAGTTCGGGAGACGCCTAATAGCTTATCTAGATGGCGAGTTTTGTGTATTTTTACTCTGTTGTTTTGGTACTCTAACAGATAAAGACGTGTGTGAGTCTAATAAATAAAAACTGGTATTTACCTGCGCCGGAGTAAAACCCGGTTCACCTACCATTGTGAACTTTGAACGAGTTTAAGATACGGCGAAGAAGAGACAAGCGGTTAACAACAACAACAACAACAACAACGGGCATCTGGGTAGTTAATACATGTACACCGTATCACAAGGTGAACCCTACAAACCATACAGCACGTTTAGCTCTCAGGTACGCTCGCCATTCTTAGAACCGGCTATATTAATTTAATGTTTGTGGGTCATACGATTGCGGGGCGTGCCTATATGACTGTAGAGAATTTTCAAAGTGTGGCGGTGTGTGATAGACATGTAATTTACAAAGTAGAGGAGAGAGGCTACATCGAGTTTTGAGACTCTACCTGTCACACGATAAGAACGACTGAAGGAATACCCTACGTGAGAATCGAAGAGACTTACATGTGTGATATTACGTGCGCCGTGTACAATTTCCGCAAAGGGGACGTTGTGGCTGTGTTGCCCAGGCCACCAACGCCACCCTTCCGAGCTCCACACCACCCGCCACCGTCCTTCACGACGCCACAGCCGCAGCCACCACCCCCACCCGCAGAGTCACAGGCGTACCAGCCCCCAGAGTCACAGGCGTACCAGCCCCCAGAGTCACAGGCGTATCAGCCCTCAGAGTCACAGGTTTACCAGCCGTCAGAGTCACCCAAGTACCCACCACCAGTGTCGTCTACCTACCAGGCATCAGATTCACCAGCGCACCCACCGTCAGAGTCGTCTGCCTACCAGTCAGCAGAGTCACCCACGTGCCCACCACCAGTAGAGGTGGAGGTAAAATCCGAAGAACCCGTAGATCTCGAGGATTTAACAATTTAAAAAAATCATTCAAATGTTAAAATCATAGGTGAAACGCCCAAGGACTACATAATTGGTCTGGGCAGTTTCGGTAACGTCTTCCTTCCAAAGTCAATCTATTATTTGGATTGTAAGCGATTTAAATCTAAAGCACGCTGTATGATATATCTCGCAGGACAAAGTGTGGTGTTTAAAAGTGAATTAATAAACTAGGCGTGCTCGAGTGTTTTTAGCACTCTGCTGTCGTCATCGCAATTAGCGCCGTCATTTTGAAAAAACGTTAGAGTTTGTGAGTAGAGCGGGTGTTTATTTTTCTCCCAGGGATATTTCTCTCGCTGTATCTCCGATTACCACTATGCCATTTAAATGAGACATTTGTGAGGGGTCCTAGGCAAAGCTCTCAAATCTAATTCGGCACAAACATCAATGTCAACAAACACCTCCAAATGCTGCTCACCAGGATGCCTGTTGGGATGAGGAGGTATTGTACAGTACGTTAGACCTGATCGAGAAAGAGGAATACTGCCGTGTCAAATGCGTGAACGAACTTGAGAAAAACAAAAGTTATAATGTTGTGCTATCGTAATAGACCATCAATGAACCGAATGTTATTGTGCTTGAGTTTGTTAGAAGAGTAGGATTGCCAGGTAAAAACTGTAGAGACAGTGTCAATATACGTTCTAGCGCCTCTCAGCGTGTCTTGAACTATTTTGGAGGTGACTCCTACTCATTTTCTAGATGGTAGAAAAGATTATAATCTTTCTTGATGTCGTTTATTATGTAAAACAGTATTTATATGTTTTACTGCTATAACAATAATATAATTACATGCATTGGTCACAAGACCTAAATAATATTGCTACTTGTTATTGTTGTTGTTGTTATTAATGTTTTAAATTAAACAATTGCTGATTGTCAATAAAAAACTCCCAATAAAATGTTATTATTTTTTAATCCCTGAAATAAGTTGGTTGGAGATTCAAAAACCGGAAGGATATGGCAACATTGTTGTGACTTTAGATTACTACCTAAAGAGAAAGTAAAAGGGCTGAATTGTTTTATTCTGGAGTTTCAATTTATCCATAATATTTGAGACTGACTTGGAATATTTATATATATTAAAAAATTATAGTTTTAGAATATATATTTACGAGTATATCTTACACCTTAATGGGAACAAACCAGGACTCATATTAATATACGTAGGTAATAAATAAATGTAAGCCAAAGTTTCCAGGGTTCGATTCCCGTGTCCAGGTGTTATTTTTCAATTTTCAGAATATGATATGTATTAAAATGTTGCAAACTCTGTTGTAGAAAATGCAATACATATAAACATTGTTTTAAATATTTTTCATGTAAATATTTATTATATATATATATATATTTTTTTTTTTAGTGGACCTGCTTGAGAAGTTCCAGTTAAATAACAATAATAATGTAGTTTATAAGTCTAATTGTAGTATTTTTAATTAGCCAAACTATTTGTAGCATGTAACCCAAAAATGTGAAATGAATGTTATTTAAAAGAGACAAAGTTTTTTAGGGTTCTATAATAATATATCTGATTGAAATATGATTGTGATCAATTAATACGTGCTATGTTATCTTCATAAAACAAATACATCATTTTGTTGATCAAAATAATCACTCTGTAAATATAAACTCTAAACCAAATTCTTCTAATATATTTAGCAAAATTTAGATTTTCAAAAATAAATTATTTGTAAATTACCCGAAATTATTTGGTATCTGTAAAAAAATGTATGTTATTCTTATTTATCAGAATGGTTACACTAGGGAATTTTAAATGTGTAAAATGTTTAAGGATGAAAAAAACTATACTTTTAAACTAATCATAGAAGATACTGTTGATTGGTTTTACTATAGGAAACCAAATATTTTTAATGAGGAAAATGATTAAGAGAAGCATGACAATTAATTATTACCTTTGCCAGCCATTAATGGTGATAATGCTGCTTGGTTCAGTAGTGGAGAGAGAGATCTATTATCTTAAATATATATATTATTCGGGATGTAACAATACAATCTTGGTATTGTACAATTTCTACCCCACCCAACCTGATTCTACACGCTTAATCGCGTATAGCATACTACCCGCTCCTTAATAACTCCGACATAACCTATAATAGTACTATTCACTATTATAGCCCAATGCAGCCCAACCATCACACATCAAATAAACGTTCTTTATTTATCCAATATTGTCTGTCTACAAAACGAGTTGTTCTTCACGTACCTTGGATCTCCAAGCTGACATCACTAGAGTACTACCAAGTCAAAACGGCCGGGTTGGGTCGTGGACGACTCCAAGTAATGTCCAAAGTTGTAACCGGCCCGAGAAAAATATTATAACTGAACGACGTTCCCGAGGGGCAAGGCGACAATTCATATCTGCACTGTGTTGCCACCTGGAGGAAGATTATGGCAACTCTCACCTAGCAACAGACGCTTCCAACGGCTTTCAAGAAAGATGAACTTCAAATATTCGTAGTTTACTGCAATGCGACGGCTGATGTCCAATCAGAAACCACGAAGAAAGAAGAAACTGATGTATAATGATGTAATGCCTGTGATTACGTGATTGGCTTGAATATAAACTTTCCTCCCCTTGTTTTGTGTTCTAGGTTCAGAAGGAATATATATATATATAAAAGAGTATGTAAATTGTATATTTTTACAGCATTTGTTGATATGGGGTCATGGAGGAGGGACCTGGGAGTTCCGACCGTTTGATATTGTTAAACTAATTTATATAAAAACAGCATTATATGTATTGGGGTCATGGAGGAGGGACCTGGGAGTAACTTTGCGTTCAATATTATAAACTGTTTTGTAGGGTATTATGAGTGTTAGGGAAAGAAACCCATAATATAAATTGTCATGTTTTCTAGTCGACGCAATGGGGCAATTGCGTCTGGCATTAGCTTTTTGTTACGCTTCTCATCTTGTTTAGGTGTCAAGTATGATCGACATACGTTGTAAATTGTTAAAGTTAGTTGTCAACACCTTGTAGGTATTACCATTTGATTTGAATTGACTAAATGTATAGGATAAATCTTATGTTTGCGTTGAGGGAGATAGGCCTTTTTTTATGTATAAATATATTTTGTTCGATATAAATAAATAAATTTCAAGTATGCAATTGTTTGTGCAGTAACGGTTAATAGTTACGTTTCCTGATGTTAAGATAACTGTTAGTTGGTAAACGCTATTTCTAGCGTTTAAATCTGTGTCCATTTTTTTTACAGATGTAAACTTTGAGTTAGAGTAATTTGAAGGACACGAGATTTCACTCAATATAATTGTTCGTTAAAATTATTACTTTTATTCTTTGGAAAACTTTAGTGTATTATACTCTTATTTTGTAACATAATACGAAAGACCTTAAGTCAGGTTTTTGAGAATAGTTTTAAGAAGTTACATTTTTAAGATGCAATGTTTTCTTTTTCGATAGTAGTTACTAGGAAGTTTGAATTAAGGCCATTATCCTTTGTCTATTTGTTTTTTGAAGATGATTAAAATATTCCTGATTTAAAATATTTGCTCTTTAATTTGTTGATGATATTTCATGTATGCACATCCCCCCTTTCCCGTAGTTTTAAGGGCCTTTCCTACAGGGACAGTGGAGGGTGTTGTAGGGAAAGAGCTAAAGATGATACTTAGTCTAAATTGGTAAATAATTTAGTTTTTTTCAACCTTTAAAAACTTGATAAAAACTAAGACTTTAAGAATAACATTGAACTCACACACTTAACAAGGATAAATATTAAGTAGTAGACTTGAGAGTTTAGTTAAAGAAGTTTATTTAAAGAGTCCTTGTTTTATTATTTTTATCTTCATTCTTGGTAGTCGACGGTATACTCTGCAAAAAGTATATATGATAAAAACTCTCTGTTGATACATGAAACTTTATAAAAATATGATATAACTTTAGTTTGTTCTCTCACCGATGATTATAAGAAAGATAAATCTTTGAAATTATTTCTGAAAATGTGTCTACATTGTTATTTTTAAGGCTCTCAACATAAGCTGATGAACTGAAAGCTAAGATCGCAAATGTAGTAAGCTCCAAGCCTCTACTGCCCCAACTTTCATAATATGACAGGATTGAGAGCCTGCGATTCAAATCAAAAATATTAAAAAGGTGATTATCCTTTTTTTTCTTATATCCCTAAAACCATAATTCATCAGGGAAATATCTAACCTAAACATGGCTTCAAAGCAATTGTTTTACACACCATTCAAATGCCTGGAAATTATTGTATTATTAACTATTAAAATCCATTGAATTTGGGGGTAGGGATGCTGGGGCCACACGCTTTGCTCTAAGGAAGGAAGGCAGCCAAATAAATATAAAACTCAAGAAGAAGGAAATAAAAATCGTAAGAGGTAGGAAGTTTTGCCCTTAATTGTAAATTCTTGTTTAGTAATTCCTAGTTTAGTTTCGACACAAAGTACCCCTTCCACTTATAACTGTCCAATGCTAGAATCCGCAATAAAACTATCCACCCTAGAGCATTTATGTTATTCTGAACAGCAATTATTTTCATTGTGCGATATCTGAGTTGAAGAAATGCAAGCGTAATGAAGCAATAAAAAATAAATATAAAGGCCATTTTCGGATATGTTTCCAAGTAATATTTTATTTAAAATCCCCCTTAATCATACAGCCCACACATTTATTGCCATAAAATTATTCAACATAACTAACTGTATTATATATATATATATATATATATAATCAACTTAATAAGTGCCAGAACGGTTTTAAGACAAGAGGGAATTGGAGAGGGGGGAATGTCAGAGGGGGGGGTGACGATATTTAAAAGATAGGTTAGAATGAGTCATAACAACATTATATTATGTATGGATAGAGTGGCACTTTGCAGGAGTGAAAGGAAAATATTATCAATATTTACTATCGGAACATTATAGTAAAAGATAGAAAATCTAGAAGTTTATTATATTCGACATCCGCCTCGGTGACGTAGTTAGCTAACGCACTAGTTTCATGTTGAGCTAGACTGCTGAGGATGGGGATATTGAGGTTCTAATCTCATTCGGGTGAATTGGAGGTGTTTTTCCTTAAATGGTTTTCCACTCCCCCTCCACGCAAATGCGGATTCACCTTCTCTAAATTCAATATTCCCAATTCCTAACCTATAAGCGTAATTAATACTGGAGCGTATAACCCGAACGAATATTAATATGAGGTGGTTATTATTATTATTATTATTATTATTATTATTATTATTATTATTATTATTATTAGAGTAGAAGGTCCAAATTTCGACTACCACTTTCTTTTTCACTTGTAACTACTGAACTATTAGCATGAAAGTTGTTGCAACAATATACATGTATAGCTGGAAGGATTATACATCAAACCTGTGTACTTAAATTTTTAAAAAATTAACACTTTTTTGGCACTTTTTTTAATAATAGTTGTCACCATTCATGATTTGGAAACTGGTTTAAATTTCGACTATCGGTTTCAGATGTCAGGAAATAAAAGAAAAAGAATAAAATAATGGTATTATCCTGTATTATTACTTAAAAATATAAAAACAATGTTTTAAGGTAAGCATACTTGCATATTACTTCTGTTTTGAATGGTAAAAGGCAATAATTCATTGCTCATTTACAAAAATCACACATATAAATGTATTTGTCGGCTCCAGTACATGCATTAGGTGCCCAAAGGTGGCACATAACACACATTACCCACAATTCTCCTTTGTGGTCATTGGAAAACAGTCCTTGGCAAAAAATACAGGTCACATCTTCATCATCTGGATTTTTTCACCCACAGGAAATTCCAAATCACTCATGCTATCGTCGACAATATTTTCGGCACCATCAGAATATTCCGAAGAACTATCTTCATCAACTGTATTCCCCCAAAATTTAATTTATTTGTAACGACATTTTTTGGGTCGTTGGCAGAATCTTTTAATGATTTAACAAGGGCTTCTTTATAGGGGGTTCCAGTGATCACACAAGCTCCTACACCATTGCGGCCTCTGTTGCTCACTTTTCGTTTTTTGATGGCACAGGGACAATCTCATATGGATTGACATGTTTCAGACCCCTTGAAATGCTGGGTTGAGGATCCTTGGCAGGACTTACAAGAAGATCCGCAAGCAACGATTCGCGTAGCTTAGATGCAGGAAGTTGATTGTCAGAGGGAGATTTCACCTGAATATTTTCATGTGGCGTTGCCTGAGGACTGCAGGATTTCGCCAATTCCTGTGCCTAAGCCAGAAAATAAGCGTCGGTGAAAAGGTTTATTCATAGGGAAAATGACTGTTTTGCTGAAACTGTTCATGGTGATCTCTCCTGTTTGCACTTTTAAATATGCTTTTCCAAAGAGCTCCATCGTGTCATATGGAGACAGCGGCCTGTCTGAATGAAGAAGCCTCTGTCTTATGTCTTCAATGTAGTGTGTCTTCAGGGATCCCATGAAGGTTTTGTCCAGAGGCTGAAGCTTGTGAGATCAGTGTGGCGGCAATGACACAACTATCACATGATTACTTGGTGCCAATTTAATCACATAAACATTACAAACATGGCTGTAGTGTCCATATAAGATTAGGAGAACTGGGGAGTCCTCAGATGGGTTCAATTTTCTACAGAATGCTGGAACCATTCGGTAAAAATGTTGGTGGGAACCCAACCTTATGGGTGTGCAACTCTAACCGAGCCTGGGGTAGCCCCTTTCGTTAGTTGGTCCGTCATGTTCTTTCTAGGAAATATAGTGAAAGGTGGACCATAATGCCCGTAGGCACTCATGCATGTTATCACTGCGACAGTCGCTCCTTGCTCTGCTGATGTGAGGGCAGCAATTTGACGTTTACCTTTCCTTCCAATTACTTTCGGAATTTTACTCTGTACAATGGTCAGGCCGGTTTCATCCACATTGTATATTTTATCAGCTGGATACTTGTATTTAAGGTAGGCCTCTTCTAATAGTTGGAAAAAAGCACTGACATTTTCTTTATTGAAGCCTAAGGTGTGAGAAAAAGAAGTCCCACGTGGTTTACGCAGGGACAGCGTATCTTTGTGATGCTCTAGGAAGAGATCAACCCAAGCGCGGCCTGCTCGACCTTGCTTGAAAGGGTGATTAACGCCGTTTATATACGCAAGTTAGAATGCCATACGTCAAAGGCCCCCTAGGTTAAACCCATAAAACTTTGCTTCCATATGAAGTAAATAATCAAATAACTGTTTTTATAATTCATCGCCTAGTATTGGCTTCCTTCCTATCTTAGCTGTCACTAATTTAGTAGGTGATACGTCAACCTTTTTGATAAGATTGCGCTATGCACCACGAGGCACCAACCGATGGATCAGTGGATGGACCAGATACCCGACAGCTCCAGCCCAGCATCACACACTTGTCACCAAGTGGGCTGGACCCTATGAGTGAGGGGTGGTTGATTCTTCCGTCTGAAGATGTTATCTTGTACTCCATAGCTGGTATCAAGGCGCCCTCCAGTTTATCAGCATTTCACACTACTGGAATCCAGAGAGCACTCCTTCCATCGGCTAGGCTCCATTTTGCCCGGAGATCCCCACCACACTCTATCCAGCCAGCCGATAATCCAGTTTGTATTTGTCACACCTATTGACTTAGACATGCCATACCGTTATGTGTCATCCATATCTGTTGAAACGTCATTGTCTACCGTCATGTCACTGGACACATTATCCACGATTGCATCCAGGAGACTCCATCGGTCCACGTCACGCAGTATGTGATAAACCGTGCTCGCTTGCAACAGTATATATAAGTTGATTTTATCTTCAAGCGTCTCAATGTACTCCAGCATGACGTGTTCTGGCGTCGCCTCCCTATCACAATTGCAAATTCCTGTATCCGTCAGTCATCTAGCGAGAGGGCTGCAGGTACTCCATTCCCAACCATTCAGCAACGCTTGGAATGATCTCATGCGTTCTTCTACCTGTTTGGTTCCGCTCCCACTTGTCTTGCCACTCCTCTTCAAGATATTTCATGACATGAAGTCACGTTGTTATCCCTACTCTCATTAGATTAGCCAATTTCTCCATATCCCCCTTCCTTATCCAATACATTTCCGCTCTCCTCCTCACCTCTAAGTCCAAGGGCCAGATACCCAAGGCTACACACAAAGTGTATGTGGCAACAGTCTTTGTACGCTCCAGATAGCCTCAAAAGTACACTTCTCTGAAGGCTCTTCTGATTTTCCTTCTGATTATTACCTGTCTTAGCCTAAGAGCCCACACGCCAGCTCCATAACCCACAATGGAGACCAACATAACCTGTTGATACAATCTGATCAGCCTCATAGACAGTTTAAATCTGCCCTGCCCTATGCTGATGATTTTCATAGCTCTCAAAACTTTTCCACATGCGGTCTCCACGTGCGTCATGAAGTCACGCTTCTCATCCAGCATCACACCCAGGTATTTGGTATCCTCGTCTTATCGTATGTCCGTCCATCTTAACCGTCGGGTTTCTCTTGAGTACGCCCCTGACTAGCACGTAAGTTGTCTTTGCAGGAGCTGAACTCGGTTCTACCTTTTTACACCAAGAGTTCAGCCCAGTGAGAGCTGCGTCACTCTTGGCTTCTAATTATCTTCTAGATGTTGCTTTAACTATTATGAGTATATTGTCCGCAAAGGAAACCACTCCCGCCGTTTCAGTGAGTGACTCAATCTACACTAAACCAGTCCCAAAAGATCGGCCCACAGACCGACCCCTGAAGATGTTCCCTGGACATATTTTCCTCTAGCTCTATCTACAAGATGCATGGCCTCACAGATAACGTCCTCCGTAGACCTGCCCCTTCTGAAACCGTACTGTTGTTGATGCAGCCCCACAGCCTCTCTATGCTTTTGCAATCTATTGCACAGGATATTTTCTTGCAATATTCCGCATACATTTAAGAGACATATTGGTCTGTATGGTTTCGGGAGTTGAGGATCTTTATCCTCTCCCTTACTCAGGATAACTACCTCACTTTGCTTCCCTATATTTGGTACGTGGCCCTGAAGCACGCATGCATTCATCAATATAACTAAGAAGGGTGCTACATGCTTGCTGATCTGTTGAAGGACCTCCACCCTGATCCCATCTGGTCCAGGTGCCTTCTTTGTTTACATTTCAGCCCCAAGTCTTATTACCTCAGCCTGGGTTACTGCATCTGTCACCTCATCATTGTTGTAATTACTCGTCATGCCCTGTGTAGCTATCAATTATCCTTCGTCCTCTTCTTCATCTTTGTCTGGAAGTAGGGTGTCTATCAGCAGTCTCACTGATTCTTCCCAGTTGTATGTAAATCCTCCCCCTAGCTTCCTTAGTGTCAAGACAATTGTTGGGGGCCTTACCTTTCCTGTAGCTATCTGGAACAGTATTTCCCACGCCTTACTTCTCAATTCCTTTTGCACACATATCGTTCCCAGTTTTCTCTCTTTGCCATCACCAGGGTGGATTCAAACTCTTCTTTTATCCGTCTATATCCATTAAGGAGCAGTCCACGACTAGCAGGATCTATATACCTCTGATATCTCCTTTGTGCTACCCTCATCTCCTTTCGGAGTCTACCAAGTCATTCGTTCCATGGTCGATTGCTTATATTCAATGTGTCCTTCACCCTTGGATGAATACCTTCATAGCTCTCTGAACTGACCTGGTAAACTCCTTTTAGGGGGTTTGGACATTTCCTCCTTCAGCCATCTCAGGCGGCAGCACCAGGAGCTTCCTTATCCTGTCCCAGTTTGCCTTCCTGATGTTGTATCTTATCCTTTTCTCCATGTCTATCTGAGCTTGCCTTCTGCCTTCTATTTCTATTTCAAAGGTGATCAAACTATGGTCACTTATCGTAACTCCGTCCAGCACTCTACAGTTATCAACCATTTCCCCAGCTTCTTGATTTTGAATATTATTAAATATACTAATATTATACCTTTCAGCCTTTGCAAAGTGAATTTCATCACTTGTTTAACTACAATTAGAGGCAAAATAACTTGTCATCATGATTGAATCTATTTTTGGCAAGTTGTCCGATTGACTACAAGTAATTGCCTTCTCCACAATTAGTCCAGCAACTCGAAATAAACAATTAAAACAACAATACAACAATTTCTTTCGTACAATTAAACAATACTGAACTAGTGAAGTGCGGGGAATGTCAAGCGATGTGGATACGATGATGGCACATAGTAATTAACAGGACGCAACTGAGATACAGAGATTGGAGCAAGATGCAGAGTTTTTACTACATCTTATAGTCTTATGACTTCGTAAATATGTATCTTATCAACTTATAGTGAAAACTGTTGTATTTGTAAAAATGGGTTATGTAGTTGTTTGAATGTAAAAATCTATAGTTATTTTTATTTTTACACGTTCATTATTTAAAAATCAGCCCCCCTCCCCCTTTTGCCCTCATGTGTGAGAATAGCTAAAGGGGGAGAAAAATATATATGCCCCGATAGCTTCAGCGCTTATGAACAAAATGGTAAAGAGAAAATCATTTCAGAGTTAATTGAATAAACTCTCAAGTTGCATAGTTCATGTTTTGTTCACATTCATTAATCATGAAACACATAATTACTGTTTAGGACAATTAAAATATAATTGTACCTGCGCCACCTACACTTTTATCACTATGAGTTCAGGGAGACTACCTCTTCAATAAGTATGAATGAACTGGTTCAATGAACTCGGAAAATGAGAGTAATGCCTACAAAATAAGACTAATAATTAGTTATAGTAAAATATGTTCAGTAGTGACATTTTTTTATAAACTTTTCTTCCTACAAGAATAACACTATGTGTATTGTGTCATTAATCTCACAAAGGCTCAATACAATCTGACAGAGCTGAGACAAACGTCAGCCCATAGAATGTGAATTGTGTCATTAATCTCACAAAGGCTCAATACAATCTGACAGAGCTCGGACAAGCGTCAGACCATAGAATGTGTATTGTGTCATTAATCTCACAAAGGCTTAATACAGTCTTACAGAGCTGAGACAAACGTCAGCCCATAGAATGTGTATTGTGTCATTAATCTCACAAGGTCTCAATACAATCTGACAGAGCTGAGACAAACGTCAGCCCATAGAATGTGTATTGTGTCATTAATCTCACAAAGGCTCAATACAATCTGACAGAGCTCGGACAAGCGTCAGACCATAGAATGTGTATTGTGTCATTAATCTCACAAAGGCTTAATACAGTCTGACAGAGCTGAGACAAACGTCAGCCCATAGAATGTGTATTGTGTCATTAATCTCACAAAGGCTCAATACAATCTGACAGAGCTCGGACAAGCGTCAGACCATAGAATGTGTATTGTGTCATTAATCTCACAAAGGCTCAATACAATCACACAGAACTGAGACAAACGTCAGACCATAGAATGTGAATCAGCTTCTGCCCTCATCCCACCAATATCTGTCAGTTAAACTACGCAAAACACGTTTGGCCCAAGATAGGCTTCCCAGGTTCCAGCAACTTTGTTCTATATTCACCATCAATCACCAGGGTCCTTGGATCAATGTGAGCTATTACATCAATCACTAGGGTCCTTGGATCAATGTGAGCTATTATATCAATCACTAGGGTCCTTGGATCAATGTGAGCTATTATATCAATCACCAGGGTCCTTGGATCAATGTGAGCTATTATATCAATCACTAGGATCCTTGGATCAATGTGAGCTATTACATCAATCACCAGGGTCCTTGGATCAATGTGAGCTATTATATCAATCACTAGGGTCCTTGGATCAATGTGAGCTATTATATCAATCACCAGGGTCCTTGGACCAATGTGAGCTATTACATCAATCACCAGGATCCTTGGATCAATGTGAGCTATTACATCAATCACCAGGGTCCTTGGATCAATGTGAGCTATTACATCAATCACTAGGGTCCTTGGATCAATGTGAGCTATTATATCAATCACTAGGGTCCTTGGATCAATGTGAGCTATTATATCAATCACCAGGGTCCTTGGATCAATGTGAGCTATTACATCAATCACCAGGATCCTTGGACCAATGTGAGCTATTACATCAATCACCAGGGTCCTTGGACCAATGTGAGCTATTACATCAATCACCAGGATCCTTGGACCAATGTGAGCTATTACATCAATCACCAGGGTCCTTGGATCAATGTGAGCTATTACATCAATCACCAGGGTCCTTGGATCAATGTGAGCTATTACATCAATCACCAGGGTCCTTGGATCAATGTGAGCTATTACATCAGTCACCAGGGTCCTTGGATCAATGTGAGCTATTACATCAGTCACCAGGGTCCTTGGATCAATGTGAGCTATTACATCAATCACCAGGGTCCTTGGATCAATGTGAGCTATTACATCAGTCACCAGGGTCCTTGGATCAATGTGAGCTATTACATCAGTCACCAGGGTCCTTGGATCAATGTGAGCTATTACATCAATCACCAGGGTCCTTGGATCAATGTGAGCTATTATATCAATCACCAGGGTCCTTGGATCAATGTGAGCTATTATATCAATCACCAGGGTCCTTGGATCAATGTGAGCTATTACATCAGTCACCAGGGTCCTTGGATCAATGTGAGCTATTATATCAATCACCAGGGTCCTTGGATCAATGTGAGCTATTACATCAGTCACCAGGGTCCTTGGATCAATGTGAGCTATTACATCAGTCACCAGGGTCCTTGGATCAATGTGAGCTATTATATCAATCACCAGGGTCCTTGGGTCAATGTGAGCTATTACATCAGTCACCAGGGTCCTTGGATCAATGTGAGCTATTACATCAGTCACCAGGGTCCTTGGATCAATGTGAGCTATTACATCAGTCACCAGGGTCCTTGGATCAATGTGAGCTATTACATCAATCACCAGGGTCCTTGGATCAATGTGAGCTATTACATCAATCACTAGGATCCTTGGACCAATGTGAGCTATTACATCAATCACCAGGGTCCTTGGACCAATGTGAGCTATTACATCAATCACCAGGGTCCTTGGACCAATGTGAGCTATTACATCAATCACCAGGGTCCTTGGACCAATGTGAGCTATTACATCAATCACCAGTATCCTTCCATTGAAAAAGTAGCGGGGAAAGATCAAGCTATTATAATTGGTCGACTTAAGGTGAATCAAATGTGAAACGATTAGTCTAGGGGTACCGACGTCCTTAAACCACGTGACCACCATTGAAGCTATATGCTTATTTTTAAATATAGTTTTAGTTTGACTTCTTACTAAAAAATATTTGAATTTTGAACACTAATTTTTACTCAAAGATATTAGCATATATAGATAGCACCCAAACTTTATTTATTGTTCTAAATTAGTCTCTCTCTTAAGGATCACAAAAAAAGGTAAATACAATTAAACGTCAGGTTCTTTTGGTTCAGTTTTCCGTTGTAGAGGAGCTTAATGTTCGAATTCCAGGTGAATGTAGGACTACAGATGATTCCCCACATTTCCTCCATTCAAAGGCAGTTACATTGTCTCTAAATAAGATCCTACTCAACCGCTACCCACCAGCGAGAGTAAAATATGTATGGTTTAGTTGGTTTGATGGGTAGCAAGAAGCGCTGCAAAAACAAAGGTATAGGTTATAACTAATAAAACATGTTTGTATAGTCTGTGGCCCGAAACACGCCCCTGGTTTGTTAATATGGACCTTGGACTAGTTTGAGTCCAAGACCACTTTCATACAGCTTGACTCAGGTTGGATTCCTTTTAGAAAAACCATGAAGACACCTTTAAGATCATTATTTAAGAAAAAAACTATTGGTATCTTTAATTTCTATTTTAATCCAATTAATTAGTCGCTGAACATTAAATAAAACACAGAATGATACTAGGGGCCATCTTGTAACAATATTACACTTGTTGAAGTGCGCACGGTTCTTATTATGGCCTCAAAATGAGAGCGTAGCGAACAGCCGCAATTGCTGTGCCTTTAATAGCTGTGATATAAGTTAATCTTATTACAAACATGTTTCCCAGGAGGGATCTGAAGCACATGAGGGAGCTCCCAATATTTACTGGTGTATTAACATGTTATTCTGTTGTACAGCAGCAATATTTGTTAGTACACGTACAAAACCAAATGATAAGACATTGCTACGATTAGGTCAACAAGGAAATTATACAGCCATAAACATAGATAGCATGAACAAATAATTGATAGATCTAGTCATCTCTCTTTCCACTATATACATACATATAATATATATAGGCCTATCTAATACAATATATATAATATATTTATATCCAATGTATATCATTATATAATTAATATATATATATTAGACTATATACAGGGTTTTTGGAAACCCACAGCTCAAACTGCACATATACAGTATCTTTTTTGAACCAGAAGTAATACAAAATCCCTGTACACTTACATCCGGAAAACTATGCTAATACCATTAAATTGTGTTCAAAGTTTCAGCGTACAGCGCCGGGATAGCAAAACAGTCAAGCATACATGTACAACAAGTTGCGTAGAAGCTAGGCGCATGGCACTAAACAATCATGTAATAATGGGAAGCACTTCTTGTGATGTAGGACCCTCAGAACGGATTCACATTTCTAGATGGACTGGTGTGCTGTTTACTATTAATTGTGGTATGTTCTGCTGCCATACTCCAACATGTAGAGGTATGTAGTATTGTGCGCCTAACTCCTATGCAACCTGTTGTACACGCATGCTTGAACAGCTTTGCTCTCCCGGCGCTGTACGCCGAGGTTTGGACAACATTTAATGTTATTAGCATAGTTTGCCGAATGTAAGAGTATAGGGATTTTGTATTCATTTTGGTTCATACAAGCATATATGCAGTTTGGGCTATGATTTCCTGAATATCCTCTACTGTATATATTTATTTTTAATAATGTTAATATTTGATTTGGTAGGTCTAAGGAGTAATAAAATAATGATAAAAT
>JBCFYV010003508.1:420189-555189 GCA_039000515.1 Timema cristinae | reverse complement strand
TATAAATATGCTGAGTTATATTCTTCAGACATGTTTCGATATCTAATACACCAATACACCATAGTCATGGACACAAGTCGTTGTGAGAGACATGAGGTGTGGATACGACTGCGAGATGTTAGATCTCTCTCTCTATATATATATATATATATATATATATATATATATATGACATTAAAAGAGAGAGCTATATTTCACCTAACGTATGAATATAATAAAGTAGTTTGAGTAGCTTTAATTCAGAGATTGTTTACCTCCTGCTGTTTTATAACTATAACCCTTAAATCTGTTTGTCACTTTATATTTATATATATAATACTTGAAATCTGAATAAAATAATCTAGAATGTAACTAATTTATTTGCAAAATAAATCCAATATCAAACATGTTAAAAACTAACTGCAAGAGATACTAACACAACCAAAGAGTTTTTCTGTGTCTGACACCTACCTTATTAAATTATCACTTAGTTTATTGTGTTTAGAAAATACAGGGTGGCCCACGGGAAAGTAGCCCACCTCCTATATCCAGCAGATGCCTCACTCTGAATTGGAGATCAATCCCCTTCCACCCCGTCTGCCGATCATCCGTCTGGCGACGTCGTGTGCAAAGTCATAACGTTAATTTCCCCTTTTAATCAGTTGGTTTCAGTCCTTCTGTGGTTGTCGTGTCAAAAAGATGGTATTCTCTCTGCAACAGCGAATAACGATAGTGTAAGGCTATGGGCGAAGCAGATCAATTAAGGAAACGCAAGAATATTTCGCCGACAAGTACCCTGACATTAAACCACCGGCTAAAGGTTGTATTCAGAGCCTTGTGCAGAAGTGGCGCCAAACGGCTCTTTCGCAAGTCATCGTCAGCAGTGGATTGAAAATAGCCCCCAAAATCTACCCGGAGACTGTCCCAGCAAGTTGGTGTATCACGAACGACGTGCCAGCGGGGGCTGAAGTGTTTGCTTATGGAACCATATCGAGTAACATGTGTGCAGAAATTGAAAGAGCCCGACAAAGAAAACGTTTAAATTACTGTAAGTGGTTGCTGACTATGATCGTTGGAAGATTTTTGGACCCATTTCTATTTTATGTCGAATGAAGCGTGGTTTAATTTATCAGGTTACGTGATTCACAAATCACGAGGTACTGGTCTACTTTAAATCTTCACATGACTCACGAAAAACCACTGCACGACTAGCAAATAGGCGTTTGGTGCGCAGTTTCAGGGAGACGAATAGTGGGCCCAATTTTCTTCGATTCAATAGTGACTACTGCGGTTTATCTACACATATTTGAACAGTTTTATGAACAACTGACACCAGAAGAAAGATTGTACTGCTTTTTCCAACAATATGGAGCAACATGCTACACCTCCCGCGACTCATTGGCACGGGTTCGTGAATTGTTTACGGAAGAGCGAACTGTGAGCAAAGGGTTATGACCACCCCGATCCCCGTACTTGTCCTCGTGCGATTTTTATTTGTGGGGAAATTTAAAGCAGAGAGTGAATGATAATAATCCGCATACCCTGGATGAACTCGAGGAAAACATCACGAATGCTATTCGCAGCATCACTGTTGAAGAGCTCCTGGCAGTGACGGCTAGCATGCTGCAAAGTGCCCATAGGTTATCACTTTCAGCATATGTTGTTACATGTGGGTAAGTCAATAAAGCAGTTTGATTGCTCATTGTTCATGTCACAATATGGGTGGAAAGAGATTGACATCCTCCAATTCAGAGTGAGGCGCCTGCTGAATATAGGAGGTGGGTTACTCTATGCTTTGATTATAATGGTCCACGCTTTCTAAGGGTTCTTTCATGACGAGAAAAGTGCACATCATTCATCACTCCTATTTCTACACATCACTCATCACTCCTATCTCCACACATCACTCATCACTACTATCTCCACACATAGCTCATAACTCCTATCTCCACAGTTAACTCATCACTCATATCTCCACACATCAATCATCACTCCTATCTTCGCATATCATACAGCCCTTCACAAAAACAAACCAATTTGTTTCTTTAGTCTGATCGGAGTGAAGTGCGGAGATAGCAGTGATAAGTGGAGATAGGAGTGATTAATGATGTATGGAGATAGGAGTGATGAACGATGTGTGGAGATAGGAGTGATGTGTGGAAATAGCTGTGATGAACGGAAATAGGAGTGATGAATGATGTATGAAGATAGGAGTGATGAGTGAAGATAGGAGTGATGAGTGAAGATAGGAGTGATGAGTGGAGATATGAGTGATGAGCAGAGATAAGAGTGATGTGAGGAGATAGGAGTGATGTGAAGAGATAGGAGAGATGAGAGGAGATAGGAGTGATGTGAGGAGATAGGAATGATGTGAGGAGATAGGAGTGATGAGAGGAGATAGGAGTGATATGAGGAGATAGGAGTGATGTGAGGAGATAGGAGTGATATGAGGAGATAGGAGTGATGAGAGGAGATAGGAGTGATGTGAGGAGATAGGAGTGATGAACGATGTGTGGAGATAGGAGTGATGAGAGGAGATAGGAGTGATGTGAGGAGATAGCTGTGATGAACGGAAATAGGAGTGATGAATGATGTATGAAGATAGGAGTGATGAGTGAAGATAGGAGTGATGAGTGGAGATATGAGTGATGAGAGGAGATAGAAGTAATGTGAGGAGATAGGAGTGATGTGAGGAGATAGGAATGATGTGAGGAGATAGGAATGATGTGAGGAGATAGGAGTGATGTGAGGAGATAGGAGTGATGAACGATGTGTGGAGATAGGAGTGATGAGAGGAGATAGGAGTGATGTTAGGAGATAGGAGTGATGTGAGGAGATAGGAATGATGTGAGGAGATAGGAGTGATGTGAGGAGATAGGAATGATGTGAGGAGATAGGAATGATGTGAGGAGATAGGAGTGATTAATGATGTATGGAGATAGGAGTGATGAACGATGTGTGGAGATAGGAGTGATGTGTGGAGATAGCTGTGATGAACGGAAATAGGAGTGATGAATGATGTATGAAGATAGGAGTGATGAGTGAAGATAGGAGTGATGAGTGGAGATATGAGTGATGAGCAGAGATAAGAGTGATGTGAGGAGATATGAGTGATGTGAAGAGATAGGAGTGATGAGAGGAGATAGGAGTGATGTGAGGAGATAGGAGTGATGAACGATGTGTGGAGATAGGAGTGATAAGTGGAGATATGAGTGATGAGCAGAGATAAGAGTGATGTGAGGAGATAGGAGTGATGTGAAGAGATAGGAGTGATGAGAGGAGATAGGAGTGATGTGAGGAGATAGGAATGATGTGAGGAGATAGGAGTGATGTGAGGAGATAGGAGTGATATGAGGAGATAGGAGTGATGAGAGGAGATAGGAGTGATGAGAGGAGATAGGATTGATGAGAGGAGATAGGAGTGATGTGAGGAGATAGGAGTGATGAGAGGAGATAGGAGTGATGAGAGGAGATAGGAGTGATGTGAAGAGATAGGAGTGATGAGAGGAGATAGGAGTGATGAGAGGAGATAGGAGTGATGAGAGGAGATAGAAGTAATGTGAGGAGATAGGAGTGATGTGAGGAGATAGGAATGATGTGAGGAGATAGGAATGATGTGAGGAGATAGGAGTGATGTGAGGAGATAGGAGTGATGAACGATGTGTGGAGATAGGAGTGATGAGAGGAGATAGGAGTGATGTTAGGAGATAGGAGTGATGTGAGGAGATAGGAATGATGTGAGGAGATAGGAGTGATGTGAGGAGATAGGAATGATGTGAGGAGATAGGAATGATGTGAGGAGATAGGAGTGATGTGAGGAGATAGGAGTGATGAGAGGAGATAGGAGTGATGAGAGGAGATAGGAGTGATGTGAAGAGATGGGAATGATGAGAGGAGATAGGAGTGATGAGAGGAGATAAGAGTGATGTGAGGAGATAGGAGTGATGTGAGGAGATAGGAGTGATGTGAGGAGATAGGAGTGATGAGAGGAGATAGGAGTGATGAGAGGAGATAGGAGTGATGAGAGGAGATAAGAGTGATGAGAGGAGATAGGAGTGATGTGAGGAGTCAGGAGTGATGAGAGGAGATAGGAGTGATGAGAGGAGAAAAGAGTGATGTGAGGAGATAGGAGTGATGTGAGGAGATAGGAGTGATGTGAGGAGATAGGAATGATGTGAGGAGATAGGAGTGATGAGAGGAGATAGGAGTGATGTGAGGAGATAGGAATGATGTGAGGAAATAGGAGTGATCAACGATGTGTGGAGATAGGAGTGATGAGAGGAGATAGGAGTGATGAAAGGAGATAGGAATGATGAGAAGAGATAGGAGTGATGAGAGGAGATAGGAATGATGTGAAGAGATAGGAGTGATGAGAGGAGATAGGAGTGATGAGAGGAGATAGGAGTGATGTGAGGAGATAGGAGTGATGAGAGGAAATAGGAGTGATGAGAGGAGATAGGAGTGATGTGAGGAGATAGGAGTAATGAGAGGAGATAGGAATGATGTGAGGAGATAGGAGTGATGTGAGGAAATAGGAGTGATGTGATGAGATAGGAGTGATGTGAAGAGATAGGAGTGATGTGAGGAGATAGGAGTGATGAGAGGAGATAGGAGTAATGTGAGGAGATAGGAGTGATGAGAGGAGATAGGAGTGATGTGAGGATATAGGAGTGATGTGAGGAGATAGGAGTGATTTGAAGAGATAGGAGTGATGTGAAGAGATAGGAGTTATGTGATGAAATAGGAGTGATGAGAGGAGATATGAGTGATGTGAGGAGATAGGAGTGATGAGAGGAGATAGGAGTGATGTGAAGAGATAGGAGTGATGTGATGAGAGGTGATAGGAATGATGAGCGATGTGCTTGCTCCTAGGCATGCACACCCCCTAGGATATGCCAAAGTTTGTCCCCAACTCTCTTTTAGGAATACGAGTGTTAGGGAGACCCATAGAGCTAGTCTCTTATAGCCAGTTGTTCCAGGAACTATTTCCGTTGCGGATATATTTCAACAGACACAATACGCCCCACTTTTTAAAGTTCTCAGAAATTGTAATATTGTCAAAATATTTGTTAGTACAGATCTCACATTTTATTTTTAATAGTTTCACAATTTCATTGTTTAAGAATGTATTTATAATATTAAAAATAATAAATAAACTAATTAAATCTCGGCGTGGAATAATAGATGAAAGGATAATATTCTAATATTCTAAAATGTGATATGTGAGCGTTACTTGTAGATAATGGAATGTTAATATGACGTGACTTGCACAAGGTGTGAACAGTTGGTTGATGAACGTGCGGAAAGAATATGAAGACTGTTAGCACCCACCACCACCTGCAATGGGTGGCCTTCACTCACAGCAAACTTTATTACCTTCCTTCACCCACGTCTAACACTCAGTTTGACAAAATGTCAACCTTCAAATATTCATAGCATTCCGAAGGGTAAAGTAATCGAATGTTTTGTTAGCGAACGACTTAGACCGAAATGTGTTCATTTGCTCAGCACGAGAACTTGTTATTTTGGTTCGTTGTACACCATGTTGTGTACGGCACCATGCACCATCACCAGCACAAAGATGGCGTTTCATTTAAAAACTGAGTATTACATTTCATGTTTCTTACGTTTTTAATTTGATCAAAGTTGAGCTCGAATCCTCTTCAGACCTTTAAATAATTGTAGGCCTACTTATTATCGGACAAACCCGCATCGGTGGCGTAGTTGGATAACGCGCTAGTCGTGTTGAGCTCAACTGCTGAGGACGGGGAGATCGAGGTTCAAATCTCGGTCGGGTGAACTGTGGGTTGTTTTTCCTAAATGGTTTTCAACTATCCCTCCATACAAATGTGGGTTCACTTTCTCTAATTCAACCTTCCCAATTCCTAATCCACTAGCGTAATTAGTACTTAAAGCGTATAACCCGAATGGTTAGTAAGAAGCTGAGCTAAATATTATTATTATTATTATTATTATTATTATAATTATTATTATTATGATTACTACTATTAGCACCACGTCTTACTACCCGTTCGGGTTATACGCACTTACGCTAATGTGTAATGATTGTGAGATGAAATGGAGGACCTACAGTTTAACGTGAAATCCGAACCACGGTGGAGGCCTGGCATTCCCCACATTCACAAGTTGTGATTAATACACGTCTTGTCAGAGGTGAAGGAAGGGTTTGGAAATAAGGATTGAACCCCGGATCCCAGCACAGAAGTCCAGGTCACCAGGTTACCAAGATATAGTTAAATAAAGTGTGCTTGAACTTGACACTGTTATTATTATCTTATAGATAATACTATCTCAAGTAGAAAGTAAGTGTATGATTGTGTGTCCAGAGAAAGCTAAGGCAATTTTAAAGGAGCTGGAAACTAAAATTTGTCCGGGAGGTGGATGGATTGCTCCATTTAACCATGGAAATATAAAATGGGACATTTTAAACTATATATCTAGGAAAAGGGGGCTATAATAATAAAACATATTTTATTTTGTATGAAACTAAAATTTTGAAGACAGGTAGAGGGGCCCATATAACCAAATAAATCCTTAATTATTACATTTCTAAGAGTGAATTGGGTAAAAGGGGATGAGGGGTTTCCAATAATCGAACTGATATAAATAAATATTTATTATGGTGATAGAAGATTGAAACTAGGCGGTTAGCTAAGGAGACAACTCCAAATAGTTATAAGAGCCTGAAAACTTTAAATTTCTAAGTGGTATCCGGAAAATAGGGGACGGGGGTATAGGAATACTTTTAATTGGCAGAAAATTTAAATTTAGTAGTCAGGTAGAAGGGCAAATCTAGATAACAAAATAAGTCTTACAAAACTAAATTCTCTATGGGAGCTAGAAAAATAGAGGAAGGGAACAGGGATTTATAATTTCCAAAAATAATAGAAACAATTAATTTCCAGTGTGGTAGAAAACTGAATTTAAGAAGTAATAGGAAACATACATATGGCCATGCAAGATTGTACATTTTTAATTTTGAATAAAATCCCAGGAAATAGGGGAAGGGGATCTATAAAATGAGTTTTAGGTGTGATGGAAAATCTAAATTTGGCAAGAACCTAATCAACTAAATCTTAAAGTGTTAAGTTTCTAAGTGGGAATTGAAGAAAGAGCGGTGTTGGAGGTTCAAGGGGCCTAACGGTTCCAAAACTGATACATTCAACTAATTGTCTGTATCGTAATGAGCTGAAGGACCGCTCCAAATAAACATAAAAGTATGAAAAGCTTTAATTTTTAAATGTATTTCTGGAAAAAAGAGGAGGGGGGGGGGGCTTTAAAATTTTGAAAAAAAACTTTTAGGGTAAGATATAAAGATAAATTTGGCAGACAGGTAGAGAGAACTTCAGATAGCCATATAAATCCTTATTTACCTGCTCTATGTCATTGTGAGTCTAGTTCATTGCCGCACTGACTCTATCTTGAGCTAGTTCTATCCAGTCCACCTCATTACACCCTGCCCATCTACGTCTAGATCTCCCCGATGGTCTCTTCTCATTGGGTTTGCCATTCACTATTTTGAACAAGGTTCTAGCATCTGCCGTTCTTGCTGCATGTCCTGCCCACCGTAATCTACTAGACTTGATTATCCTAACAAGGTTTTGTGATTAGTACAGGGTATGTAACTCATCGTTATGTATCCTCTTCTGCCCTCCAGTAGCCTCATCTCTTATTGGGTCAAATACCTTCCTAAGCAACTTTTTTTCAACATACTCATTTTATTTCATAATGTAAGTTAAGAGACCGCATTTCACACCCAAAGAGAACCGGTAAAATTATTGTTTTGTATATTCTGAGTTTTACATGGTATGAAAGCAAGAGAGATGCCAACAACTTACTGACTGACTAATAGCATTTATTTCCCTAATTTCCTATGTAATATTGTTATTGCTAGTTAAAATTGTTGTTAAATATTTAAATTCATTAAACCTGTCAAATGATATGTTTCTCGCAGTAATCTCTAAATTATCTTCCCCAATATAAGTCATATGTGTGATCATACATACACTTAGTCTTTCCAGCGTTCACTTCAAAGCACGGGTTTGAAAAAGGGAGTTTGGGGAGGCTAAAATTCACAAAAACATCAATTACTTCTCAACGTGGTAGAAATCTTAAACTCGCCAGCAGGTAAAATACAACTCCAAATAAATATAAAAATCTGTAAATTCTAAATTGAAACTCCAGAAAATAGGGGAAATAGTGGTTATAAAATAACTTTTAGTCGTGGTATAAAATTAATATTTATCGGGTGGGTACAAGCACTGCTCCAGGTGAGCAAATAATTTCTAAAATTTGCAACTTCCCAGTGGGGGTTGGATAATAATGTGGGGGGGGGGGGGGGAGGGAGGGGAGATCAACATTTACAAAACTAGTAGAAAAAATACTTCTCTGTGCGGTATAAGACCGAGGGGAATGGGGGTGTATAGGTGGAAAAATAAATATATTAACTACTTTTCACCGTGTGAGAAAGATTTACACTTGTCAGGCGGGTAAAAGAAGCACCACAAACAATAAAATGGTCTGAAACTTCTTAAATTACAAAATTAAGTACCGGAAAGTTCTCAAAATTTCATAATCTAATATTAAAAACACTTTTTGGACAAGTGAAAAATTTATTGGCATGTAAACAAAGTCTTTCTGATATACGATTGAAATATGAACATATAGAATTTCAAATTGAAGGCCGGAAATGAAAAGCTTAAATTTAACAAATAATACAGAACATATATTGTATTGTTGAAAGTTGAGATAATGGCAAGCACAATTAACAAAACACATGATAATCAGATGAATCTAATATTCATAATGCGGAACTGGAAAAGTTGGAGGGAGGATTCACTCTTCAGAATGGAACAAAATTTGAAGTTTGGAATATCATAAATAAGGTGCTTGGAAATTGTGGGGAAGGGAATAAAATTTCTATTCTAGTAAAAAAATACCTTTTCAAATGGTGGAAAACTTAAATTTGTAAAGGAATTGACGGTAAAACGTCTATAACGTAAGACGAATATTAAAACAACCAAAGATTATTATAAAGTGTATCCATAGTATTGCTAATATATAGCTAAGAATTGAAGGATAATTTGTCGCATATCTAAAAGTGAAATAACATTAATTTTAAAAAAAATATATGGAGACATAGCTTGAGTTACATGATTATCTTTGGGATTAATTATCAATGTGTTTCTGTAACAATGTGTATTACTTGGTTTCACTAATATAATGATCATGCTTAGGTATAGTATTGTGTTGTTAATGTTGTTTGTATACTCAGTTTGTTGAGTAATCATATTTTGTTTCAAATATTTGATCTATTTTAATTTATTAATTGCCAAAACTAGTTTGTCTTCTCCCTAGTTAGTTCAGGATTATACACGGGGGGGCGGGGGAACTATTAAAACTGTGGCAGCCGGATGTTGAGCGTCAGAATTTGATATATTTTGATGCGGCTTGCCCGGTTCCAACTACAGTATACAATCAAAAAATGGGAAATTTCAAATGAGACTGAAGGAAATGGGGAGAGAGGGGGCGGGCTATATCTGGCAGACCGGTTGAAGGACGAATCCAGATAGAAATTTCAAATTTTAAGTTTGTTCGACTAAGTGGTAGCTGAAAAAATGGAAAGGGAAGATGGAGATGAGATGGAGTTTAAAATATACAAAACTAATAGAAACAACTACTTATCGGTGTGGCATAAAACTTAAACTCGAATGGAAGGTAAGTCTGGGAAAAACTCCAAATAAATATAAAAGTTAAAACAATTTAAATTTTAGAATGTGGCTTCGGGAGATAAGGGGGAGGGGGAAGGCATAACTTACATGTATAAAAAATAATGTTGGTAAAAATTTGAATTTGTATGAAATATTAATAAATCAAGACAAATAGCAAAATTAATGCTAGCAACTTTATATTTTTAAGTGGAGACTGGTGGAAATGGGGAAGGGGAGGGGGATTAAAAATTTCCAAAATTAAAAAACTAAACCTACTTATTACTGTGGCAGAAGTTTGAAATTTTTCAGGCACGTATAAGGATCATCCCAAGCCACCATAAAGTTATTAAATAAAACTACTTAACACTTGTATGTGTACAAAATTGAAATTTCGTGGGAAGATAGAAAGATGACCCAAAAACCCCCTGAATAAATTAAAATTTCAAATTTTAAAATGGGGGTTTTCAAATTTCAAAATGAAATGTAGGAACCAAAAAGGTTTGGGGGAGTAGTTTGAAATCATTCTGAAATCTGAAAAAAAAACCATTAAATTATTGATAAAAAGAGCGCTGCAGATAACATAAAAGCTGTAGAGTTGAAAATTTTACAATAGGTTTACGGGTAAAGGGTGAAATGTGAGTACCTCTCAAAATTTATAATCATCGAGGAAAAAACGAACACAAAAAACAAATATTAACTTAAAGGGGATCCATATAGAAATCACAGGATTATAATTAATGAGGAGCAATAAAGCAGTTGGTAAGTGGAGGCATCGTCATTTTACTCATTCTCCTCCTCCGAGCCTTCTAAACGACATGCTATATAGTTTGGTCCTCTGCGAGTTCCAAGTGTGTTATTGCACTCGAGACAGCTCAACTCCCCGCCCAACGCATGCTTGCCTCCCTCTGGCATGATGACGACATGGCTGCGAGTGATCCCTGGATCGTCACCTTCCTTTAGCCCGTATACGATGCAGTAATCAGAGCAGCTCTCCAAGAATTTATTCTGCTCCTACATTCGGGGATCTGGCATCTCAGCTAGTGGTTGGTGTAATATCCTTTACCATCCTCCTCGGTGTAGTACTTCAAACCATCCTCCTCGGTGTAGTACTTCAAACCTGTATTGATAATCTCAAGCGCACCCATAACCTCTAGCTCATGGCGAGCTGCCTAAACATGCTAAATGCAATGAATCGCCGCCCTCTCTAAGCAATCTCTGAGAGAAGGAGGAGTGGAACTTGTTATACAAGCACTTCTTCCCTACATAGACGATGTTCCACATATTATGTGTAGAATCGAAGCCTAACCATTTGACTAAAGCCGTATTTCCAGCAAGTCTAATAATCTTATTAATAAGGTACACATCTGGTTCGTATTTCTTCGCGAGATCCATGGTATAGAATTCTCTAACGATAGATTTACTCTTATATCTTTGAGTAGGAAAGTTCTAGGATTCGTCTTGGCAACCATTCGTATCTTGAACAGTTCCACTGACTAGTTTGTGGTATGCCTAGTTGAAAAAACGTTCTTATACATACTTCAAATTTTCAGGTGTATGTATGATCGATTATTTTGTTATTTAGCTAGATGGTAAGTAAGAGTCTTTCGTTCTTACATAGTTTGACGTCATCTTGATGGTTTAGTGTAATGTTTGATATACCGGTACTCGTTTACTAAGGAATCCATCATATCATCCACCAATAATACCCTATTTAGTCGTAAATATGGTCCGCATCATGTTCTTGAGTGTTCGATTGAATGTTTCCATTTGTTCTCTTCCTCGACATTAAAGTTTTGGAACTAACTTTGTAAAACTCTGTTCCATTATCCGTCTATATATGACGTAAAGGAGGTATACCATTTACGATCAGCTTGCTAAGGGTCTACACCATAGCTGAGGTAAACTACTTCCCCGTCGTAGTCTTGACGGGTACGGCCCAAACACGTTTGTAATACACGTCTATGAGGGTGAGAAGCTACCTGTATGCCTTATTCGAGCTAGAGTAAGGTATCATCTCTACAAGAATGGCCTGTGGTAACTTGTTCAATCCTCGTACGTTGACAAGTCTTCTGACAAAATAATGTATGGCAGTTCAACGATGTTCTCGTGCAATATCATCCTTAATAGACGTGATTATGGACTTAATCTATATATAATAAATACTTGTATACAATGATTCCAGTCTTGCGTAATTCTCGCTGTCTTACACCAAATGACTTCCCTGTTCTATGAAAGAGCTACCAAATTGTTCGGATCATCCCACTAAGTACAAACGATAAGTTTCCCTCCTTCTGTCTTATGTAATCCTTTTCCCTCAAGCGCATACTTCTCATAAAACATAGGTTTGATAATGCGTAAATAATTTGATCCTATGCGTGACTTGAAACGATTGAAGGGTTCGTTCTTGAATATATGTCCATTTATTACCCCGAGTGTAGGTTTGTACACGTTCATATCCTCCTTAGTGTAGTTCATATAATATTTTCTGAAGAGTAATTCTTAAAGACCACTATATAAGTAACCACGATATTACTGTCCCATCCCTCTCATAGACTATGGTACCATCATAATATACACCGTTAGTTCTGTCAAAATTAGCGTGTGGTGTATAAAAATGACTCAAATAATTGTTTGTTGTTCAGCCTTGTGCAAGACTTCCTCCTCCCTCACAACCCTCTTAAGATCCGATTCAGGTTCTATGCTCATCTTCGCCATTTTTTATAAAGGTTCTGTAATAGGCTTGAAGGTTTTCCTCGTGACGATATCAGACTCGTTTCTAACACGCGTGAATGTTTAGGCTTTCCTTAATTATCTTATTTGCTATGAAGATATCCTCTGCAACCCTCGACAAAATGGTGTGACGCATGAATGTCCATCTCAATGAATGCACTTAGTGGTATACACAATCGTACGTGTGACTTAATTCTAGACGTAGACTTAGTGCAAACTTTGAAAATTCTTCTAGTAAGAAAGATATTATGTAGATGCCTTCTGCCACCTCAAAAGGCACTCTGTTGATAGGTTTTGGATTCAATAAACAGGCAATGTTCTTCAATTTTAAATCCATTGTGAAAACTATTTCTGCTTTCTTAAACTTATAACCAGGTTTATTATTTAAAGTATGTATAAAATATCTCATATCAATCCTGATAGAGTTTGATTAGAACTAGATGTGCACGAAACCTTTGTAGTGGGTTAGCCTAATTAGGCTATGGATACTGCATCCGAAGCTGATTTTCGTTTATCAATGTTCGGGATGGGAACACCTTGAACGTCGAAATAAAGACCGTCACCCTTCTCTCGGCCAGGTCATACAAGTCAATGTATGTTGTCTGCTGTAATTGGAAAGACACCTCTAGTTTCTACAAACTTAGTCTTAAGGAATTCAGCTCTCTGTAAGTTTTGGCATTCCTACTCTCCTTCAATACATCTTCCATATTCTCGACAAGGAAATCTACACGTTTAGCATTCATATCCTAGGAAGCTGAGAGCGAGGGTTTGTCCGTGTTTCACATCAATCCTACTGGCGTAATACATCTTCCAGGAACTTGGATGTTCATGAACCTGACTCTTAATATGCTTTAGGATTTAGAATGATATTCCCTTTCTCCTGGCCAGCAGATGTATATATGTCCAAATATCAATATGGACAACACGGAGTCTTAGCACGGACACAGTCTGCGAGGAGTACTAGGATAATATAAATGTATTGGTATCGTCCCTATGGACCTCCTGATATTTGCTCAAGATGGACTAAAAAATTTTACTTGGATTTTCCGGCATAGTGAAATCAGCCCCGTAAACATTTGGAATGTAATATCCGTGTTCACATGATCAAAATAAGGGTATTTCAAGTTGGTATCTTTTATCTTGAAAGGTATTAAAATGTTAGTGTTATAGCTCAGCGTCTGTTTAGGGATCCAAAAGTAGGTCTGACCCAGAGAGAAACAGTCTATTGCCCTAGATCCACCTAAACCTGTATTCTATGCGGTCTATCGCAAGCGTACACGTTTTATCTTATAGGTTTTATAAATGGTTGGGACAATGTTGTTATTAGTTGATATGTTTCTGTATTTTTTTTAAAGCTACCTTATTAATATGAAAGCATGATGTGTTTTATGTACAGAGAGCAACAAAATTAAAACTTGGCACAATGTAGTTGTAATTATTGATACAGATAGATTTATTGTTAGTTAATTAATTAATTCATATTTTTGATTGCTCACCAATATTATAAACATTTTATGGATAAAACGATTAGTAAAAACTATTTGGGATAAATATTTAATTATTGAGTTTAAAGATTTAAAAACTCTGTTGGTGCAAGAGTTTAGTTCTTGAACTGATCCAAGAGCAACTGTTGTATACCCGCTTGTATTCAAACACTGTTCCTTGAGCTGGTATAACTTCAGATTCAGTGTTCAAAGTTACGATGGAGACCAACCTTGACTGTGTTTTGCTCCAATTAGACTCGTGTTTTCCTAGCTACGTGATATATTCTAGAACTTACACACACACACACACACACAAGCAGTAACATAATAACTTCATGGAGAGTGGTGAAGGGAATTCGTCCAAGTTTCACAAAAAAACTTGACTCAAATAAAAAGGTTATTCTCATATTATATACGTATTGACCTATTATAGAAGCTGGTCTATTATCTTCTGTAAGTAATGTTGCGTATTTACACTGAAAGAAACAACATATTACAGTATCCGAGTTGTTCTCAACCGGAACAAAGGTACACTAACATATTGGTGCGCTAGCATAAAAGCACACTAGCACATTAGTACACCGGCATATTAACACAATCGAACACTACCATACTAGCATATTAGCCTAGCACACTTGTATATTATTACACTCGTTACAATGAAAAAATCACTTAGAGATTTACTCTAAAATTTTGAAGTATTTTTATGTCAATATTTCTTGAGCTACTCCCCTCCCCCTTTCAAGAAAATCCTGGATCCACCCCTGTGCTGTAAAAATGTTTCCCCTAAGAGGTTTATGAAAAACAACATCAACTTCTTGAAAGACTTACTTATATTTGCTTATTCTATGGCATTAGAGAATTGTTGCGTTAAAACTTAATTATTATCTCTTCACGACTAAAGCTCACAAAATTGTATTAATTTATTTGCCAGTATCTCAGAAACTATTGGTTTTATATAAATATATTCAGATAAAAGTTTTTTAATTTAATAGTACTAAAATTTTACAATGATAAATTATTTTGTATCTCAAATAGTTAAAGAGATGTGAAAATTTCCGTTTCTGTAAAGTACTCTAAAACTCATTTTCATGAGAAATAAAAATTTCCATCTTGTTTGTGATCTTGAATCAACGTCTAGATACGAATTTTAATCAAAATCGCTAAAGACGATTTTGAGAGAATATATTTTTTCTCTTTTCACCCTTTAGTAAACTACTCTTAAATTTTGGATAAACAGAGACACAGATAGACGATATTGGAAAAAAAAAACACTATTTAGGGTTCAGGGCTTCATGAAACTTGGACATGTATCAACATTTCAGGTTAGATTTTTTTGACGGCCACAATACTTCGCCTAAAATGTCAGAAAAATTTATATATATATATATATTTGCATATAGCTTGAAAACGATTTGTTTTATAAAATATATTTATCATAAATAGATCTACATGTATGCAATGATAAGTAATTTAATATCTCAAAGACTTACGAAGATAAAGTTAAAAATTAGAATTTACACATCTGACCGGAACCCTTAAGGTCATTTTGACGAAATATTGAGAGTAGCCATTTGGTTTGTAACATTGATCAAACCTTTTAAATTAAATTTATTCAAAATCGTTTGATCCGACTTTGATAAAATCGATTTTTTTCTCTTTCCACCCTTTAATATACTAGCCTTAATTTTATGGTTGAATATCCAATTCCAAAAACCTCTCGTCACAACACTATTAAAACCCCAGATTCCAAGTTTTAGCCCAATCGGTAAAATAGTTTCAGCCATAGCCCGAGGTACAGACAGAGAGACGGACGGCATTGCAAAGACCCTTTTTAGGGTTCGGGGCTTCATGAAACGTCGAAATTTGACAAAATCTCACGTTCAATTTTTTTGACAATCACAATACTTCCTCTATCTGTAAGGTAACGAGAAAGGAAAAATATTGATGTTTTTTGGTCCCCAAGGGTCGTATTAAAATGTTTACTTCTGGCAAGGCCGTAGCCAACCAAAAATGTCAGGGGGGAGTCGGTGGGCACATCCCCCAATTCTGAATGATAAACAGTTCTAGAAACTATCTGCAGTGTTTTCATGGCACATGACCCTTAAATACCGAAGGCTGAATTTTATTTAAATATTAAACACCTTTAGAAGCCATCTGAACAGTTTTTTTTATGGCAACATAACATCATAACTGCCAAAGCCAGAAAAAATTAAAAATACTAAACAACTCTAGAAGCTCCCAAAAGTTCTTTTTATGGCAAACACAGCCCCCTAATTTGTAACTGTACTATAATTTTGATATTGTTTGAACCATAAATAAAGCCATATATATTCTGTTCATAACATTTCGGGAGATTTGAAACCCAAAACCCCCTGACTACGGCCTTGACTTCCGGTCAAAATTTTCGACATTTTATTAGGGGTTGCACATCTTATGGTTATCGCATTGCTATTAAATTCCTCAATTCTACATTTTAACAACTAAATAGGTAAATATTGAACATTAAAAACTAAAATTATAGAGATATATAACTGTTTTACAAACATTTCCCCTAAGAGGTTGAAGGAAAGAGAACAGGAACTTCTTGAAAGACTTACTTATATACTTACTCTATGGCGTTGGAGAATTGTTGCGTTTAAAATTTAAGTAGTATCTCTTTACAACTAAAGCTCACAAAATTGTACTACTATATTTGCCAGTATTGATTTTATTATTTTGAAACTATTGATTTTATAAAAAATATATTTCATATAAATTTCATTTTATTTTTAATTGTACTACAATTTTAAAATGATAATATATTTAGTATCTCAAATAGTTGAGGAGATACTGAAATTTCCGCTTCTGTAAAGTACCCTTAGATAATTTTCATGGGAAAATGAAAATAGCCAATTTATATTAATCAATGCCTAGATACTAATTTTAAACAAAATAGATTTTTTTCTCTTTTCGCTCTTTGTCAAACTACTCTTAATTTTAGGGTTAAACAGACACACAGTCAGATGTCATTACAAAAACCATTTTTTTGGGGTTTTTGAGGGATCGTGAGACGTCAACATCCATCAGCATTTTGGGTTGTATTTTTTTACGGTCACAATTTTTTTACCGTTAGTGTTCGAAAAGTTTTTTATATTATATATAATATATATATTTCTTTTTCGTATGGTTTGAAAGTTATTGGTTTTATAAAATATGTTTCAAATAAAAGATTTGTATTATTAATAACAAACACTTTGCATGATAAGTAATTTCTCATCTCAAATAGTCTCAGATATATGATTTAAAAAATAATATACGCATCAGACCGGAGCCACTAGAGTCATTTGACGAAATATTTAGAGTTAAAGCTGAATTTGAGAAAATCGATTTATTCTCTTTTTGGCCTTCAGTAAACTACCTTAATTTTAGGTTTAGATATCCAATTCCAAAAAATAACTGGATCAACCCTATGTAAACCCTAAATACCAAGTTTTAGCCCAATCATTAAAATAGTTTAGGCTCTAGTCCGAGGTACAGACAGATAGACAGACAGACAGACTGAAATTCAAAACCAATTTTTTTGATTCGGGGGCTCATGAAAACGTTGACATTTTGTCAACATCTTGAATTAAATTTTTTTTACCATCACAATACTTTATCTACCTGTAAGATAGCGAGAAAGTAAAAGTATATTTGTTTCCTGGATTTTTTTGTTTTTGGGTTAAACTGATTACTTATTTTTTATCTTAAAAATATTTAAATGGCTGGAATGTTTTGATTCAAAATTGGATATTAGTTTAAATTTTACAATTTAAGCAACTATAAATATAGTTTTTTTATCTACAAATCACTCAATAGTAGTTTATTGATTTGATGATTTTTGTAAAATTTAACATTTAAAAATTGCTTTTTGGAGAATATTTTTACATGATAAATAATAAGGTATGTAAACTTTGTGTTAAATAAAGAATATATGAGTAGTTTTACTGGACGAATATTTTAAAAAATTTGTAATTTTTTAAAATGACCTTTGAGAGTATTTGAAAATGGTTGTTTGGAAGGTTTAAAATAAATTAGGTAAAAATATTCAATAATTTGGGGCTTGTTTTAAAATAACTGATGTATTTAAAAAAAATTAAATGTTATGAAACATTTTTATTAAAATGTGTATATAAGGAATGTTAAATGTGCTTAACAAGCTGATATGCTTGTTTATTCTGCGAAAGTAATATTTTGGCGTAGTTTACTAAAAACCCTATTTTTGAGCTATAAAACCGCTTTAAAGAAAGTCCGTATGTAGATTGTGTCATACGTAACATCTTTATTCGAAGGTAATCTAAGTGCGCCTCTAGACCTACTCAGTGACCAGGAAACTGGCCCCTAGCCCGACATCAGTAAGGGTACTCTTCTCAGTAATCGTTTCTCTCTCCTTATCGGTCCAAGTATTTTTAAACCCGCTCATACTACCATTCGAGACATACTTAGATTGAAGTGTTAAAAATATTAATTTTCAAAAACTTTTTTCTTGCATAGCGAATTTTGGTAAGTTGAGCGTGTTTTGACTATAATTTAAAAATTATTAAACGTTTATTTTATTTTGCTAAAAGGCATGAAATGTATTACACTTGATAGTAAGTGATAAGACGTCCTCTGCCTTGGCTTTTTTGTTTCAAATACAATGGTAAATCATATAGTTTTTTTTTTCATTTATGTGGTATTTTGGTGATATAAGTTGGCTACACTGAATTCCGAGTGAGATGCAGCTCTCCAGGTGTGGTAGTAGCTCCCCCTCTGACTCGCGAGTTCTTGATATGAAAGATTCAAACAGTCGACGGTCAACACTTCCGTCTCCACGTGGTGTTGAAGCAATCAACCATTCACACCTTAAGAAGCGATCTGTTGGTGTCACGTCTATTAGTCACACTCTCACACACACAACACAAACTGTGAAAGTGTTAGTTGTGACCGCAACCCATATCACAGCGTCCAATGTTCTTTACACTCGATATTGAGTGGTGTTGAAGGAAATTATTTCCACACAATATAATAACCAGATGTGTCTTGCTTTGTTATTCAAAATGTGCCTCCTAAATCTAAAGTCTTGCAGTACTGTTTTATTTCTGTAAAAAACATACAGGACAATTAATCCGATAGACTAAATAGGTGCTCAAATATATAATATTTTTTTAATCATACAGCATGGAACATTAAATAACTTATGATTAATATGTGAAGCCTATATTACAATACTAGTTCAAAATTTGTTGATTAACAATGATAATTCAAATTAATGTAATTATGGTAACATTCTTGAGTAAGACTTTAGATTCGGTACGTATCCTATTAGCAACTTATATCTAATATAGGATGGTATCTTGAGGGGGGGAGGGGGGCCGAAAGAGAAAAGTAGCCACATTGTGGGAGAACCCTCCCGTACCCCTACAACCCAAGGGTTTTGGTCATGACTTGTGAACCCACATTCGCCTCCCAAAACTAGCACACCCAAAAGGGACTGGACAGTTTTTCTGTAATGAGATGAGAGCCGGGTTATGTTGCTAGGATAGTAGATCACATCAAACATCACACTAGGATACTGTATCACACCAACAATCACACAAGAAGCTGTATTACAACAAACATCAACAAGGATAGCTGTATCACCCAAACATCAAACAAAGGTGGCTGTTCACAACAAAAATCACACAAGGTAGCTGTATCACACCAAAAACACCACAAGGATGGGTTGTATCACAACAAAAATCACACAAGGATAGCTGTACACACCAAACATACACAGGATGCTGTACACACCAAAACATCACACTAGGATAGCTGTATCACAAAAACATCACCTAGGATAGCTGTACACAACAAAAACATCACACAATGATGGCATTCACAAACAAACTCACACTAGAAAGCTTATCACACCCGATTAACACTAGGTGCTGTATCACAACAAACAACACACAATGTGGCATATCACAACAAAACATCACATAGGTAGCTGTATACAACAAAAAATCCCCACTAGGAAGCTGTTATACACCAACATCAAACAAAGGTGGCTGTATTACAACAAACATCACACAAGGATAGCTGTACACAACCAAACATCACACTAGGAAGCTGATCACAACCAAACATCACACTAGAAAAACTGTTCACAAAACACACACAATGAGGCATATCACAAAAAACATCACACTAGGATAGCTGTATACAACAAACTCACACAGGAAAGCTGTACACACCAAACACAAACAAAGGGGCGTATTCAACAAACATCACCAAGGAACTGTATACCCAAAACATCACACAGGATAGCTGTCACAACAAAAATCACACTAGGAGCTTTCCAAAAAAACAACAAAAATGGCCCCTATACAAAAAACATCACACTAGGAAACTGTATTCAAAAAATTCACACAAGGAAGCTGATTACAAAAATTCACAAAGGATGCTTATCACAAAAAAACATCAACAAGGATGCTGTACACCCAAAAAACATCACACTAGGATAGTGTATACAAAAACATCACCAATAGGATATCACACCAACATCCACTTGGATCTGTATCCCACCAACACACACAAGGATACTGTAACACTAATCATCCAAAGGAAGCTACACCCCAAAACATCCACTAGGTAGCTGTATCTCACCGAAAACACACAAAAAAGCTGTATCACAACAAACTCACAAAGGATAGCTTATCACCCAAACTAAAAAAAAGGGGGGGCTGTTACAAAAACATCACACGGAAACTGTATCACCCCAAACATCACCTAATGCTGTATCAAAAAAATCACCAATATGGTACACAGCAAAAACACAAAATGGGGGCATAATCCCAAAAACCACACAAGAGGTGTACACAAAAAAATCCATTGGATAGCGTATCCCACCAAACACACAAAAAGGATAGCTGTACCAAAATCATCCAAAAAGAAGCGATCAAAAACAAACATCACAAAGGGGCGTACCCCAAACTTAAAAGGATAGCTTATCCCTAACATCACCAAGGATTCGCACACCAAACTCCACAAGGTAGCTGTACACCCAATTAAAAACAAGGATGCTTAACCCAAAACAGCAAAGGGAAAATAGCTGAACCCCCATCAAAATCACACAAGGATGGCTGTTCCACCAAACCCCCAAAGGGATACTTTATCCCCCCAAACATCAAAAAAAGGGGGGTTTAAAAAACAAACAAAAAAGGAAGTGAACACCCAAAACCAAAAATGGGGGAATAACACCAAACATCCCAAGGGAGGGCTGTATTACACAAAATCACACAAGGATGTGTACACCCAAACATCTAAAAAAGGTGGTTGTATTAAAAAAAAGCCCCAAAATCTGATCACATCAAACACCAAAGGATAGCTGTACACCCCAAAAAAAAAAAAAGGTGGCTTATTACAAAAACACCACAAGGATAGGTATCACACCCCAAAAAACCAAAGGATGTTTTATCCACCAATAAAAAAAAGGGGATAGCTGTATACACCAAACCCCCAAAAGGAAGCTGTATCAACCCAAACATCCAAAGGGTGTATAACAACAAACTACAAGGAGCTGTCCCCCCAAAAAACACTAAAAAGGGGGTATTACAAAACATCACAAAAGGTGCTGTATCCCAAACATCAAAGAAACTGATCACACCAAACACCCAAAAAAGGATAGTTTTTAAAAACAAACACACCGTCTGATCACCCAAAATCAAAAAACTTTTTTTTTTCCCTCTTCTAACCCCAAATTTTGGGGTTTCTCTCCCTATATGACAGGGGTTTTTATTTTCATTTTTAAAATTTTTAACTGGGGGTTTTTCCCTATCTTTTTTTTAAGATTATTTAAATGAAAAATTTTTTCCCCCTATCATTTTATAACACAACCCCTTTAACTCATTTTTCCCCCAAAGAATTTTAACCTTTTTTCCCCGGTGTATACTTATTGTCTTTTTTCTGCTCGTCATAAAATTTCAATATTAAAATTTTCGTTTAAAATAAAATTATAAAAAACACACACCACCACACACCCCTAGGTTTTATTTTTTTCTCGCTCAATTTTTAAAGGCATCCAAAATTTAAAAAATATTTTTTTTAAAATTTTTTTTATAGGTTACGAACAATTTTAAAAATTTAAATTTTTTTTTTTTTAATAAAAAAAAATTTTTTTACTTCTTTTTACAAAAAACTCTTGTTAAAACGTTACCTTTTTTAGTGTAAATGCAATTTTTTCATTTTCTGGTTAAACCCCTGGCATGTCTTCATCTCAAATTTTTTACACTCAAAAATTTTCCCCCAATTTTTTTTTTTTACAATTTAATATTCCCCTTAAAATTTTTCCCTCCCTGTGTTGATGGGCCCTTTTTATGTCATATTTTTTAAATTTTATTAAAATAACAATATTTGTAGTTTTAAAAATTTTTAATTTTAACCTTTTTTAATTTTAATCTTTTTATATTTATCTTTTGTATTTTCAATATTCTTTTTAATTTCTGTCCAATTCTAAAAAAATTTCTCAAAAAAACCCAAAAATTTGAAACAAGTTTTTTGTAACAAAAAAATTTTACCAAACTTTTTTTAATAAGAAATAAATTTAAACATTAGATTCCAAATTTTTTATTTAAAATAAATTTTTTTTTAAAACCTTTTGGGGTTACCAATAAAATTTTAAATAAATTTTCCCTTATCATTTTAACCGAATTTTTTTTTACACTTTTTTTTTCTAAGGTGATTGTTAAAAAGGGATATATTGGTGATATTGTAAGTACATTAAAGGCCCCGGGGGGATTTCCTTGGGGTTATTTTTTAAAAAAAAAAAAACTTATTTAAAATTTGGGGAATTTTTTGAATTGATTTAATATTTTCTTAATAAGACGCGTTTAAATATTGGTTTAAAAAAAAAAAAAAAAAATTATTGGCTCAAAATATAAAAGGATTAAACCTTTTTTTAAAAAACTTTTGATTTTTTTGGGGGGAAAATGGGGCTTAAATTAAAAACTTTTGTTTCAATTAAATATTGTTTGGTCAAATTTAACATTTTTTTTGTACTAAACCCGCTCTAACCATTCATTGAAAAATAAAATTGATAATTTACCGATAGGAAATGAACTTAAAAATTAGTAATTTTTTTTAAAAAAAAAGAAAAAGCATCGAAAACCCCAAAAAGTTTCTTTAGAACGAATTAAAATAGGGTTTCGATATAAAATTTATTTTAATTTCAACAATTATTTGAAAACTTTTTTTAATAAAAAAAGAAGGGAAAAATTTAAAATACAAACATAAATATAGCCCCAAATGAAAAAAAAATACCTGAATTGTGGACAAATTTTACTTTTTTTGTGTGTCCCAATTTTTAAAAAAACCCTTTTTTTCCCCCGGGCGTCTTGTCTGTGAGAAACAACCTGTGTTAGTACCGTTTTTCTGTCTGTGAAAAACCTTTTTAGCCCCGCAATTTTTTGTCTGTGAAAAGCCACCGTGTTATACCTGCTTTTTTCTTCCGGAAAAAAAACCTGT
This sequence comes from Timema cristinae, assembly GCA_039000515.1. NCBI lineage: Eukaryota > Metazoa > Arthropoda > Insecta > Phasmatodea > Timematidae > Timema > Timema cristinae. Next base: position 531,761 of record JBCFYV010003508.1, on the reverse strand, counting down.
TAGTACCATCTTTTTCTTGCGTGAAAACAACCTGTTTAGTCCGCATTTCTGTCTTTAAAACAACCTGTTTTAGTACCTGCTTTTCTTCCCCGTGAGAAGACAACCTTTTTGTACCAGCTATTTTTTGTCTTTTGAGAAGAAAACCCCGTTTTAGTACCAGCTATTTTCTTGTTGTGAGAAGAAAAACCGTGTTATCCCATCTTTTTTGTCTGTAAAGAAACCCTGGTTGTACCATGCATTTTCTTTTGTAAAACAACCTGTTTGTCCTCATTTTCTTGTCTGTGGAAAAAACCGTGTTAGTACCATGCTATTTTCTTGCCTTAGAAACAACCGTGTTATACTGCATTTTCTTGTTTTTAGAAGACAACCTTGTTATACCATCTATTTTATTCCTGTGAAAAAAACCTTGTTTTCCTCTTTTTCTTTTTGAGAAGACAACCTTTTTTAGTACCAGAAATTTTAAAAAGCCTGGAAAGAACCGGTTATTCCTGCTATTTTTTCCCGTGAGAAGAAAACCCGGGGGTTAGTACCACTATTTTTTGTCTGTGGAAACAACCTTGTTGTACCAGCTTTTTTTTCCGTGGAAAAAAACCCTGGTTTTTTACCTGCTATTTTCTTTCTGTAGAAGAAATTTTTAGTACCAGTATTTTCTTGCCTGTGCAAGACAACCTTTTTAGTACCATGATTTTTTGTTGTGAGAAGAAAACCCGGGGTTTGTACCCTATTTTTTCCCTGTGAAAGCAACCCTGGTTGTACCATGCTATTTTTTTTGCTGGGAAAAGCAACCTTTTTATACCGTATTTTTCTGTAGAAAACCTTTTTAGTCCCATGCTTTTTTCTTGCCGTAGAAACAAGTGTTAGTACATGCTATTTTTTTTGCCGTGAAAGACAACTTTTTTTGTCCTGCTATTTTTTTTGCCGTGAAAGAAAACCTTGTTAGTACCATCTATTTTTGCCTGTGAGAAAAACCGGTTGTACCATCTTTTTTTCTTTTCCCCTGTGGAGTAAAAATACTGTGAGGTTTTTTTTCTTTTTAAAGCGTCCCGAGCAGGGGAAAAAGGTTTTTTTTATTTTATAAGAAAAAATTACATTTTTTTTTTCCCCTTTTTTGGGAGGATTAAAAATTTTTTTTCAAATTTTTAAAACACTAAACCATGCCCCTTTTTTACTTTTGGACAAATAAACCTTTAAAATTCCATTTCCGGTTTTTTACCCTTCGTTATTTTAGATTTACTAACAAAATTAAAATTTTTGGAATGGGAAGAAAAAATTTAGAGAAAAAAATAACCCCCTTTGCGTGGAGGGAAGTGGAAAAAAAAATTTTAAAAAATTCCCTTAAGCACATCCCAAATTTACCCCCCATCTCCCGTTTCGGCAGTTATCTTGTGTGACATCTTAACCCTGTAGCCCCCGAAGCGGGTTTTTGGTTTACTTTATTACCAATGGCTAAAAGCAATTTTTCAACCGTTTCGCGGTGAGGTATTTGCTCTATTGTCCTAAATTTTTTAAATGAGCTGCTATTTTTTCTTAAAATAAAGGGTAGCCCCCAACAGAACAAAACCCCCTTTGTTCCAAAGTGGTTTGAATTTGCGCCAAATAACAGAGAGGAATACACATTTATTAAATTTTTAACTACAGTTTTTTAGCTTTTTTCGCACGGTAAGACGTTTAAAATCTGCATCAAAATTTAAAATTTAAATTTTCAGGTCCCCCACAACCAACTAACAGGGGGCCCTCAAAAAAAAATAGCACTCAACATTAAAAAAATTTTAAAAAAGATCCAAATGAGTGACAAACGAAGCAAACCATTTACATCGCCATTTTTTGCCTCTTATAAGATAAGTGAAATATTTAATATATAATTTTCACATTAAAATGTTTTAAAAATACAATACCCGGCTTACCCAAAAGGGCTTAAATGAAATAATAGACTCTTATAAAAACATATTGATTAAAATGATCTTTATGGTTTTCCCAGTGGTCATCATGGCTCACCAAAGCTATGCCATCATGGCTCACCAAGCTATGCCATCATGGCTCACCAAGCTATGCCATCATGGCTCACCAAGCTATGCCACCTGGAGTTGTTTATTTTATTAATCTGTAAAATCCTTAGATATTTATCTTTCTAAGCTAACGCTATGGAAACGCTTTAAGGTAGGCTTAATCTTTACTTACTTTTTGTGGTTTTTGGTTTTTTTACTTTAGGTTTTTGTTTGCCTATAAAAATTTAAAAATATCTACCCTATCTATTTTTCTTTCTATTCGTTAGCAATTTTGAGCCTTCCCCAACACCACCCCCCACCCTCAATTTCCTCGACATTTTTTTTTTTAAATTTACAAATTTCCAACTTTCATGTTATGGTTCTTTTAAACCAAATTTGCCAAACTGAAAGGTACTTTTATAAAATCTTTGGGGAGAGATTTTTCCCGTTTTCCTTCCTTTTCCCCCTCCCGTGCTTGACCCTTTCCTAAAACCCCCTCCCGTGTTTTGACCCTTTCCTCAGCCCCCCCCCTGCTCGCCCCTTTTTCCTCAACCCCCTCCTGCTTGACCCTTTCCTCAACCCCCCCCCGTGCTCGACCCCTTTCCTCAACCCCCCTCCCGTGCTCGACCCTTTCCTCAACCCCCTCCCGTGCTCGACCCTTTCCTCAACCCCTCCAGTGCTCGACCCTTTCCTCAGCCCCCTCCGTGCTCGACCCTTTCCTCAACCCCCTCCCGTGCTCGACCCTTTCCTCAGCCCCCTCCCGTGCTCGACCCTTTCCTCAACCCCTCCCGTGCTCGACCCTTTCCTCAGCCCCCTCCAGTGCCCCGCCCCCTTTCCTCAGCCCCCTCCCGTGCTCGACCTTTCCTCAACCCCCTCCCGTGCTCGACCCTTTCCTCAGCCCCCTCCCGTCCCTCGACCCTTTCCTAAACCCCCCTCCCGTGCTCGACCCTTTCCTCAGCCCCCTCCCGTGCTCGACCCTTTCCTCAGCCCCCTCCCAAGCTCGACCCTTTCCTCAGCCCCTCCCGTGCTCGACCCTTTCCTCAGCCCCCTCCCGTGCTCGACCCTTTCCTCAGTCCCCCCCCGTGCTCGACCCTTTCCTCAGTCCCATCCCGTGCTCGACCCTTTCCTCAGCCCCCTCCCGTGCTCGACCCTTTCCTCAGCCCCCTCCGTGCTCGACCTTTCCTCAGCCCCTCCCGTGCTCGACCCTTTCCTCAGCCCCCCCCCGTGCTCGACCCTTTCCTCAGTCCCCTCCCGTGCTCGACCCTTTCCTCAGCCCCCTCCCCAAGCTCGACCCTTTCCCTCAGCCCCCCCCGTGTCGGGACCCTTTCCCTCAGCCCCCTCCGTGCTCGACCCTTTCCTCACCCCCTCCCGTGCTCGACCCTTTCCTCACCCCCCTCCCGTGCTCGACCTTTCCCTACCCCCCCCTCCGTGCTCGACCCTTTCCTCAGCCCCCTCCCGTGCTCGACCCTTTCCTCAGCCCCCCCCGTGCTCGACCCTTTCCTCAGCCCCTCCCGTGCTCGACCCTTTCCTCAGCCCCCTCCCAAGATCGACCTTTTCGGTTCCCACATTACAATTTTTTTTTATTTTAACACTTATTTGTTTATCTGATATGGTTCTTTTCCATGATTGCTAAATTTAAACTTTATTCCACAAATAATATAATAATAATTAGCACCGGGGTCTTACTATCCGTTTGGGTTATACGCTTTAAGTACTAATTACGCTAAGAGATTAGGAATTGAGAAGGTTTAATTAGAAGGAAGTGAACCCTCATTTGCGTGGAGGGAGAGTGGAAAACCATTTTGGACACCCCCCCCCCCCCCTCAATTCACCCGACCAAGATTGGAACCTCAATCTCCCCATCCTCGGGAGTTGAGCTCAACACGAACATTTTTAGTTATTTGTGAAGTAACATACCGAAAAGGGAAAAGTTTTCCATAAATCTTAAAATAATTATCATCACATTTCCTCCTCCCCCTACCTTTTAATTTTTTAAATTTTAAATTTTTTAAAAAATGTGTTTTTAGTGTATCTCTTTTACCGTGGTTTTTGCTACTCACCGCCACCACTTTTTGCCTGGCTACCACCCTGTTTTTACTGCCCCGTCGGAGAAACACATTCGGGCCCAAGGCGAGCTTTTTCGACCAGGCGATCCACTACACAACAAAACAAACTCTACTAACGTGCTGGAAGCAAAACCTTTGTTTCATCATCAAAATCGTGGCAGTGAATAAAACGCGTGCGCGATCTGATAAACTTGGCTAGCTCTCAATCGTCGTGTACTCGCCCCCCCCCCCCCCCCCCCCCCCTCCCCCCCCCCCCCCCCCCCCCCCCCCCCCCAACCCCCCCAAACCCTCCCCCCACCCCCCCCCCCCCCCCGGGCCCAACCCCCCCCCCCCCCCCAAAACCCCCCCCCTCCCCCCCCCCCCCCCCCCCCCCCACCCCCCCCCCCCCCCCCCCCCACCCTTTCCCACCCCCCCCCCCCCACCCCCCCCCCCCCCCCCCCCCACCCCCCCCCCCCCCCCCCCCCCCCCACCCCCCCCCCCCCCCCCACCCCCCCCCCCCTCCCGGCCCTCAACCCCCCCCCCCCCCAAACCCCCCCCCCCACCCCTTCAATTTTATTTTTTTAAACCCAACTTTTTTGGTTTAACCCGGTTTAATGGGTTTTTTTTCCAAAATTCCCCAAATTTAAATTTTTTAAAATTAATAATAAAAATTAAAACCCCCTTTTTTTTTTCCCCTTTAAAATTCAATTTAGTTAAAATTTAGAATTGGGGGAAGGTTTAATTTGGGAAAAAAAAACCCTCTTTGAGGGGGAAGGGTTTTGGGGAAAATTAATTCACCCCAAGATTTGGAAACCTAATTACCACCTAGTTGAGTACAACGTTTTTTATTAAAATTTGGGGGAACCTGGGGTTTTTTTTTATAAATTTAATTTAATTTAAAAAAATTTAAAAACAAAATTTCCAAGTCCTTTTTTTAATTTTTTTGAAAAATGTGTTTTTAAGTTGTGATTTTTGTATTCGTTTAAAACCCCAATTTTTTTGGGGAAACCCCCCCTTTTTACCCCCGGCGGGGGCACATTAACCCAAAGGGGTTTTTGGGGGAAACCCCCAAAAAAAAATTTAAAGGCAAAGCCCCCTTTGTTTACTAGATGGGTTTTTTTAAAGGGAAATTTAAATTACTTTAAATTTGTTTGGAAATCCAAAAAATTTCGCGGCAGGGAAAAAAATAGGTTTTTGGAAATTAAAACCTAAATTTTTGGTTTTGGGCTTATTTTTTTTCAATTTTTTTTTTAAATTAAAATTTAAAAAAGGAAAATTTTTTTTTAAAAATAATCTTTTTTCCCGGGTTTTTAAGGTTAAAAAACCCCCAAAAGAAAGGTTTTTGGAAAAATAAGGGAAAATTTAAATTTTTGCATGAAAATTTGGTTTTAAGGAAAATTTTATTTTAATATTTAAAAGTTTACAAAAAAATTTTGGGGGGGTTAACAAATTTTTGGGTTTTCTAGTTTTTGGGGAGAAAAAAAGTTTTTTCCTTTAATAGTTGTATATTTATTTTGGCCGGGTTAACCAAATTTTTTTATGGAGAACTAAAATTTAAGCAATTTTAAACTTTGTTATATAATATTTTTTTAAAATTTATTTTACAATTTTTTTAATTTTTTAAAAAAACCAAATTTGCATTTTAAACCCCTTGTTTTGGGAAAAAATTAAGGGGGGGTTCCCTTAATAAAATTTTATATTTTAAATTTAAAAATTTTGGGGGAAATTTTTTTACTTTTTTAGGGGGTTTAATAAAACCCCTTTTTTAAAAAAAAGGTTAAAACCCAAAGGGGGGTTTTGAAAATTTGTTTGGGGTTTTTAAAAATTTTTATTTTTATTTAATTTTTTGATTAAAAAATTTATTTTGGTTTTTTTTTTTCAATTGTTTTAAATTAAATGGCCCGGGGGAAAAAACCAAAATATTGGCTGGTTAAAAATCTAAGAAATACTATTTTAAAAGGGGGTTTTAAGGGGAAATTGGGGGGCCCGGGGGAATCCGTTTATTTTTTAAACCCCAAGAAAAAAAAAAAAAAAAAAAAAAAAAAAAAAAAAAAAACCAAAAAAAAAAAAAAAAAAAAAAAAAAAAAAAACAAAAAAAAAAAAATAAAAAAAAAAAAAAAAAAAAAAAAAAAAAAAAAAAAAACCCAAAAAAAAAAAAAAAAAAAAAAAAAATCCCCCAAAAAAAAAAAAAAAAAAAAAAAAAAAAAAAAAAAAAAAAAAAAAACCAAAAAAAAAAAAAAAAAAAAAAAAAATTAAAAAAAAAAAAAAAAAAAAAAAAAAAAAAAAAATTTAAAAAAAAAAAAAAAAAAAAAAAAAAAAAAAAAAAAAAAAAAAAAAGGGGGGAAAAAAAAAAAAAAAAAAAAAAAAAAAAAAGGAAAAAAAAAATAAAAAAAAAAAAAAAAAAAAATAAAAAAAAAAAAAAAAAAAAAAAAAAAAAAAAAAAAAAAAATTAAAAAAAAAAAAAAAAAAAAAAAAACCGTTAAAAAAAAAAAAAAAAAAAAAAAAAAAAATCCAGGGTTCGTGAATTGAGGAAAAATGCTTTTTTTTCCGGGAGTTTGGGTTTGAAAAAAAAATCCATTTTTTTTCTGACGTTGAAATAGGGGAATTGTGCCCGGCCCAGGGGGTCGGTAGGAATAGAGGGGGGTTCCCCCAATCCCGGGTTTTGGGAGAGGCAAGGGCCCCAAAAATTAAAGTTTCCTTTTTTGGTAACAAATTTTTTTTTCGCACCCCCCAAACCCCTTCAAACCCATGTTATTGTTTGGTCAGGGGGGTTCACATAAGTAACCCCTTTCCCCCCAAAGTAGTCAGTGTTTGGGTTTTGAATCGCATTCCTGAATTTGTGATGGGAAGAATATTTTGGGCGTTGTTTTCGTTTTCCTGCTGGAAATAAAACAAAGTCCTAAAAATTAAACGTTTTTGGTTGGGAAACCCCGGAAAATATTAGGGTTAGGGTCGGGGGGGAAAACTTCAGGGTTTTTTAACACACCTTTTTTTTCCGAGGGGATAAAGTCAGGGGACCCCCGGGGTTTACTTTTTGGGGGATAAAATATTGATTTCTCTATTTTCTAGGGTAGGGGGGGGAAATTTTTATTTTAAATTGGTACCTTTTCCCAAAATTCCCCCACGTTTCTCTTAAAAATTTTTTTATTTTTTCGGGGGTAGAAAAAGCGGCGAGCATCCTTTTTTTTTAAAAACTCAGGGGCGCCCAAATCGAAAAATTTAAATTCTAAAAAATTTTTTCGCCCCCTTACTAGGAACATTTTGTTTTTTTCCAATTGCCGTTTTTCCCTTTTCATTTTTTTCCCCCCGGGGGCTTCCAAAATTGGGGATTTTTTTTGGGGAAAAAACCGGGGAAAATTTTTTTGAAAAAGGCCCCCAAAAATTAATTTTTTTTAAAACCCCTCCCCAAAATAAACCCCCTTTTTTCCCAAAAGTCAAAAAACAGCTTTCCCCCAAATCTTACATTTTCTCAGACCCCCCCCCAAAAATTAAAGGGGGCCCTTTTTAAAATAGCAAACCCTAGGGAAAACCCGAGGGGGGAAAAAAAAAAAAGGGGGGAAAAATTTAATCTGGGGGTTAGATTTTTTTGGTTGTAAAAAAATTTGGGAAAAACCCCGGGGGCCCCCAAAAAGCCCGGGGGGGAAAACGTAAAAACGTGTAACCTGAGGAGTAAAAAATTTTTCCAAAAAGGCCAATTAAAAAAAAATATTAAAAAAAACCCACTCGAGACCCCCCCCCCCAAAGGGAAAAAATTTTTTTTTGGGGGAAAAAAATGGGGGTCCCGCTTTAGTCGAGGGGGGGCGCTAACGCATCGTTCATTAATGCTGGGGTTTTTTCTGATAAAAACCCGGGGGGGGGAAAAAAAAAAAAAGGGGGATTTTTCCAATAAATAATGTCCCCCCCTTTTTCTTTTTTTTTTAGGGAAGGAAAAAATTATTTTTTATTTTGAAAGATTTGTTTATCCGCCCCCAAAAATTAATCTTTTTTTTTTGGAAAAAAAAAATTTTTTTTGTTGTAAGCAAACTAGTTAAAAACTTTTTTTTGGGGGAAAAAAAATTTTTTTGTGGGATATAAGGTATCTTAGACTTAGGTTTGGGGACATTTTTTTTTTGGGGTTTTTTAAATTCTCTTTTAAAGTGCCATTGTGTCTATGTTCTAGCCCAGGGGGTTTTGTAGTCACTTAGGAAGCGAAAAAAATTTGCTTTAAAAAACCTTGATTAAGAACCCCCTTTTCGGATTCAAAACCCCTTTTTCCGGGGGAAAAAAATTGACATACTCCCCTTTTTGATATTGTCCCCCGGGGCCCCGAGTTCCGGTTGGGGCCCGGGCCCCCCTTTTTTTTTTAAAAAACCCACCCAAAATAAAAATATTTCGGGGTTTTTTGGGGGAAGGGTTTTTTTAGAAAAAAAAGGGGATTGGGCCCCAAACAAACCCCCCCGTACAAAAAGTCCGGCATTTTTTTTTTCCCGGGGGGAAAAAGGAAAAAGGGAAAAAGGGTTTTGGTTTAAAAAGACTAAAGGAAGGTAAATAAAAAATTGGGTTTGCCCCCCCCTTCCCCATGCCTAGTGGGGGGGGGGTTTTTTTTCCCAAAAATTTTACGGGGGGCGTTTAAAAAAGTGTGGGGGTTTTTTTTGGGGACTTAAATTCCAGTTTTTTAAAATGTTTTTCCACAGATTTTTCCAAAAAAGGGGTTCTGGGGGGTTTTTTTTTTTTTTTTTAACCCCCCCTTGGGTTTTTTAACAAAAAATTTAAATCGTTTTTTTTTTGGGGTTTGTAAGGGGGGCCCCCAGGCATTAACCCCTGTTTTTTTTTCCCCCTTCTTCTCATTTTTAAAAAAATATAAGTTGTCAAAAAATTCCCTTTTTTTTGATTTTTTGTGTATAAAAAAAAATTTTTTTGATGAACTTCTTGAACTTTTTGACATTGTATGAGCCGTTTGCTTTTGGGGGGGGGGGTTTAAATTTAAAAAACCCCGACAAGGCCCTTTTTGGGGGGGGCCCCAAGGGGCCCTTAAAAAAGTTTTTGGGGGTTATATTATTTCCTTGGGAATAGCTGGTCGACCCCAAAAAAGGGGGGGAAACCCCCTTTTTGTCGACCCCCCCACAACCAAAAAAAAAAAAAGGGTTTTTTGGTGGTTTTTTTCGTTGGCATGTGCCTTACTACGCCCCCCCTTTATCCGCATTTTCTAAAATTGCTCCCCCCCTTTAAAATTTTCTTAAAGAAAAAAAAAGGTTTTTTTCCCCTTTTTCGGGGGAAAAAGGGGAAAAAAAATCCCTTTTCTTTAAAAAATCTAAAAAGAAAAAATAAAACACCCCGGGGGGTTTTCCCCCATGCCCGTTTTCACTTCCCCCTTTTCCTTTTTTCATGTGACGCTTCTTCTGTCCCCCCTTTTGGGGGGGTTTTGTCCCAGAAAACCCCGCGGACGGTTTTTCCCCCCCCGGGCCTTTGCAAAAAAAAACCCTTTTTTCCCGGGGAGAAAAAAAAAAAATATAGGGGTTTTTTTGAGAAAAATTTTTCCCGTCTTTTTGTTGGGGGTTTTTGACAATTAAAATTTTTCCCCTAAAAATCTAAAAACCCGCGCAAAATTTGAACTATAACATTTAAAAAAGGCGTTTTTTTAAAGGTTTTTGGGGGGAACCCCCCAAACGGGGATTTGGAAAGATGGGGGGGTGGGGGGGGCCCACGCCTTCGAAAAAAACAAATTCAGAAGCATCACGTTCCTGGAAAGGGGGGTAACGGGGGGGGGGGTGCTGTTTGGGGCCCCATCCCCCGGGTGGCGGAAGATCTGGAGCCGATTGAGCCCCAAAAATTTTTGCCCCTTTTAAGTAATCTTTTCCACCCCGGATTTTTCCATCTAAAATTCGGATATAAAGGGGTTTTATCGGGGGTTTTTGGAAAATAGATAAAAAAAATAAGGGAGGGGGGTGGGTCCTTTATTCTTTTAAAAAGGGCCCCTTCTTGGTATCGGGGGAAAGGGAAAGGAAGGGGAAAATTGTTTCCCGACTGGGTAAAAAAAAATGTTTTGTTTTATTTCCAATTTTTTTGTTGGGCCCACCTGGTAATTAAAACTTATCGAAAATTTTTGGGGGAGTTTTTTGGCCGGGGATTTTACAAAAAAGAAAAACCTGAAGTTAAGCGTGGAATTCCAAAAAAAGCAAAACCCCAGAAAAAAAAAAAATTGGGTTTATTGGCGTTGGGCTCGTTTTCCGGGGGGGAAAAGGGGTTCTGCTATTTGGGGCCCCCTTTTCCCCGTCCTTTTAGGAAAAATTGATACCCTTTTTGTTGGTCTTTCCAAAATTTGTGTTTTTTACCGTTGGGGAAAATGAAAGAAAAAAACCACTGAAAGCGTTCAAAAACCTGTGGGCGAATTTGGCCCCCCCCGAAGTTTTGTGAGCGAAAGGGCCCCCCTTTTTGGTCTGCCATTTCAAAGGGGATTTTTTTTTTTTGGTTTTGGGGCTTAAAAAACTAACCCAGCCCCCACTACCTTCCCAAACCACGGGGAGCTTTCAATGGGAAAATTTAAGGGGGCCCCCTTAACCTTTTTTCCCAAAACTCGGTTTTTCAAGTAGAGGGGATCGTGATATTGAGTTCTTAAATGTCGCATTTAATTCCGCGTTTCATGAGTAACCAATGCCTCTCCGGCTTGGGGTGTTCCTGGGAAAAACTCAACCCCCTCTGTTAAGGGTAGGGATGTGGACCCTTGCTGGGCGGGGATGAGAAGTTCCGCATAAAGATAGGTGCCAAAGGCCTTTCGAACTTTTAAAAAAGGGCCCATAAAAAGGTGGCTGTTTTAGGTTAACCTTGGACGTGCCCCTTTTTCGGTTCTATTGGAGACCTGGTCCTCAATAAAAGTTATCCCCCTGAGCTCCGCAAATTGACAAAATCTAAAGCAAAACCTAGTCCGAAGTAAAAATGGCCCCTGGCGAGTGGAGCGCTTCCTCACCCCTGTAACAGAACGATTAGTGATTTGGTAAACCCTCAATCACCACCCGGGCCCCCCACGTATCTCAATTTAAATCCTTTGGCATCAAAGAGTCCTCATCCCTGGTCCGGGATGGTATGTGTTGAGCCCGTGTGTAAAAAGTGAAAGTGTTAGTATGTAAGTTATTTATCATTTCCGGGAAAGCCCGCAGATAAGCAACAAAGATAATTCCCAAAGATTTGTAACTTAAGATTGTAAAATGGAAATCCCTAGTTGAAGCAAGTTAACTCCAATAAATGGTGAAAACCCTCGCAGGAGACATCATGAAGGTATAATTCCAGTGTTTTAGCAAAGTAAAAATTACTAGAGAAATCTTTACTAAAGGTTTATAATGACTGTTTTTTTTTTTAATTGTGACATTGAATGCTAGTTAGATTTTTGCTTGCCCATCCTAAGCCTTGTATTATATCAGGTTGTGTAAGGCTAGTGGGGGAAAAATTTCTGGTGGTGTTCGTTGGGTACTCGCTTTGTGTTTATTTGTTCAGTGGGATCCTTCATCCCTCCTTCTTCCTGTCGTCGAGCCAAAAAAAGAAGAGCCCGAAATGCCTTCTTTGGTACAGCCAGTTGCTGGGGTGGCGAGCACAGGCTTAAAGGGGTGGGCACTTGCCAGATTGGGGGAGGCGCTGTTGACACGCGCGATACTGAAATCAAGGAAGACGTCCCCTTGGATCGCTGTGTAAAAGTTGGACCACCCGAAAAATTTCCCGAGAGGGAAGAGGCGCCTCGTGTAGGGGCGGAGGATTTGTACCGTGGTCGGCATACTACACCGCCCCCACTTAGTTCGCCTGGCTACTCACCCTGTTTTCCTGCCCTGTCGGAGAACACATTTGAAAGGGCCCAGGCCCCAGCTTTTTTTGACCAGTGCGATCCACCACACAACAAAACAAACTCAATCTAACGGCTGGAAGCACAAACCTGTTGTTTCATCACAAGATCGATGGCAGTGAATAAAGCGCGTGGCGATCTGATAAACTTTGGGGTACCTCAATCGTCCTTTGTACTCGCCCCCCCCCCCCCCCCCCCCCCCCCCCCCTAATCAAGACCAAGACTTCATTGCGTTTCTGCGCAGGGGGGGCCGATGAGGTCTTCTAAACGCCGATTGGACAATATGATATCGAATTTTTGGCTATTCATTCCAACCCCTTTTTTTTTTCCCCCCTTTATTCAAATGAATAAAGGCGATTTTGACATGGAAAAATCCTCTTTGATGCCACTAGCCGTTAGAGGAACTAATACTCCCAACAATGTAAGTTGACATAATAAAGGGACTAGTTAAGATATTGCAACGTTAAAGGTAGACTGTAAGGTTTAAATTGTTCTCCAGTATGTGAACAGTTTAGGAAACTAAATGTAGTACTTTGGATACTTGTTGTACTTGAGTTTTGGTAGAAGTTTATTACTTTAAAATTTCAAAAATTTTTTGTATATCTTATTTCGCAGGTTAAACCAAAGTAGGTTTTGGGAAACTAAATTTAGCCATTAGATTTCTTGTTATACTATGATGTTTTTTATTAGAAGTTTATTACAATTAACTTTCAATATGTTTATACCTAATTTTCGCAGGTTAACCAAAATAGGTTTTGGAAACTAAATTTATTGCTTGGATTATTTTCATATTATATTGTTATGATTAAAATTTAGGCAATTTTTTTTCAATTTGTTTATATATCTAATTCCGTAGGTTTTTAAAAAAAGAGTTTGGGAAAAACTAAGTTTAGTAATTTAAATATTTGTCATGCTACATTGTTTTGATTAGAAATTTATTTGAAGTAGCTTTCAATATGTTTTATATATTAAATTCTGTGGGTTAACAAACGTAGGGTATGCTAGTTTAGGAGAACTAAGTATACTACTTTAAGTAGTTGTCATGATATATTGTTTTGACTAGTTAATCAGGAGTATCTATGTTTTGATGGCCAGAGCGAGTAAGAATGCTCCAAGCTTAAATTCTAAATATTATGTCATATATATATATATATATTTTTATATTTTACATCTTGTTATATTTTTAAATAAACTGGCCAAGGCTTAGTATCTTGTTATCTCCTGTTTTGTTTTTGCGAGGTCCCTGCCTTATATACAATATATTTAAATAATCAAATAGGGAATATTTACTTAACTTGAGCGGTGGTCAATAAGGATCCCTGTGATTTAACTAAATGCCTAAACCATTTAAGGATGGTTGATCTTTACCATCTTGATAAATTTCAATGTTTTAGTACATCTTTAAGTGGTTCATAATTTTAGCTATGGAAATTTCCAGCACTGGCCATTTCCCATAACCCTAAATTCCAACTTGTGTAATGTTTGTTTGTCTCCATTTGTTGGTTTCCAGTAAGCTTGAAAAGTATTAATTGTCTCGAGATAAGACTTCTTCTCTTGTACTGCTTATTTTCCAGGAAGCTATGGTGAGCTATATACCATCACGCTAGCTCATCAGCGAGCGAAGCTGGGTGTAAGCAGTGAGCATTTGTCGCGGCTGGTATAGCGAGTACAGAAGATGACACGTGATATGGGTTTGGAGGGGGAGAGAAATTGCGTTAATCCCTGTTTCTTCTAGAATCTTCGTAAGCACATAAAATACTTCTCTTGAAGTTTCATTCTTTTCTAGCATTTGAAGTTGTTGAATGTGTGGACAAATTATAGTTCGTATTTAATTGTATAGATTTATATGTCCATTTTCCAGATTTTCAATCATAATAAGCAACTAACACTGCCATATAAGTAACTTCATGAAGGCTTCACTCCAGCAAATCGAGGTTATATCACTTTGAAGGTCACTGTGTAAAGGTCGACCCGCATAGCCTTGCCCTAAGTGATATGATAACACACGCCTTATTTTATTCACAGTAGGTTCAAAAACAACCCAAGAACTGTTTCGATTATAACTTTAGGATCCATCAAATTTGGCTTCATATGATTTATCCAAAATACTCGAACAAATCTCAGTAATGTATTGTAGCGGTAGCCTACTTGTAGCGTTTTCCTGGAGATCAAGTTCTAAACAACGCTCTGGTGGTCTAGGGGTAAGGTGCCCAAACTTCTGTGCTGGGGTCTGGGGTTCAATCCTCGGTCCCGGCACAAATTTATCTGATTTCCAAACCCTTCCTTCACCTCTGACAATACGTGTATTAATCACAACTTGTGAATGTGGGGAATGCCAGGCCTTCACCGTGGTTCGGATCCCACGTTAAACTGTAGGTCCTTCATTTCATCTCACAATCACCCTACCATTACACTCTAGCGTAAGTGCATACAACCCGAACGGGTAGTAAGACGTTGGTGCCAATAATAGTAATAATAATTTAAGAAACCAAATTATTAACTTAATATGAAATAAGTTTTTAATGTTGACACATCTGAAATAATTACCGATATTTTTTTTAATTATATTGATTTTGGGAAAATGATTAATAATTGAGATTAAATAAAAAAATACCATACTATAATTAATATAGGACATAGATTTAGAAATGATTTGGGATTTTATCGTTTACTTTATTACACGTTTGAGTGTCACAAAATAATTATATAACACACTCATTTTTAATTAGGTATTTACCTTTTGTAAACAATAATATGACTGGTTTCTATCTCCTCCCGCCAAGTCTAAAATTTATCGGATAGTCCAATTTATGGCTCATTAAATGCCCAAATGTGTGAGAACAAACTATATTTGAGTTATTTGTGTCCATCACAGAACTAGTGTTTGTAAGGTCCACTCTCAGTTGGCTATGATTAACAAGAAGTAGAAGCCAGAAGTTAGAATATGCATTCCAGACAGCTCTACTGCTTATAAAACCAAGTGTCGGTCTGTTGGTCCCAGGATCTCTGGAACTGATCAACTGTTAGCCATGTCATTCTGTTTGTTCCCAGGATCTCTGGAACTGATCAACTGTTAGCCATGTCGGTCTGTTTGTTCCCAGGATCTCTGGAACTGATCAACTGTTAGCCATGTTGGTCTGTTTGTTCCTAGGATCTCTGGAACTGATCAACTGTTAGCCATGTTGGTCTGTTTGTTCCTAGGATCTCTGGAACTGATCAACTGTTAGCCATGTCGGTCTGTTTGTTCCCAGGATCTCTGGAACTGATCAACTGTTAGCCATGTCGGTCTGTTTGTTCCTAGGATCTCTGGAACTGATCAACTGTTAGCCATGTCGGTCTGTTTGTTCCCAGGATCTCTGGAACTGATCAACTGTTAGCCATGTCGGTCTGTTTGTTCCCAGGATCTCTGGAACTGATCAACTGTTAGCCATGTCGGTCTGTTTGTTCCTAGGATCTCTGGAACTGATCAACTGTTAGCCATGTCGGTCTGTTTGTTCCCAGGATCTCTGGAACTAATCAACTGTTTGCGATACAGTTAGTTTTAGATCATGTAGATTTACAACGTGGGAACTTTAGAACATTGATCAAATTAATTGACCTTTTTTTTAGTTGTAAAGGCTATGTGCAATGCGCATATAAGTACTAAATACGCTAGCAAATTAGGGGTTATAAAGGTTGAATATAAAGGAAATGTTCCTGCTTTTGTTGAAGAGAGAGTGTAAAACTATTTACCCCTCAGTATACTCGAGTGGGATTTGAACCCCGATCTCTTGTCATTATCAGTCTATCTTATTGCGAGAAGGATGCCTTAGAACATGCGGCCACCGGAGCAGGTAGAGGATTAATTTAAAAAATCGATGTTTTTTTAAAGATTTTGTAATAAAAAACGTGATCAATAATGGATTCTCCTATGGAATGTATAATTAATTATTTCTGCCTGTATAAGTTGATCACCAAATCCAGAGAGTAATTACAAAGTACATTTCAAGAGTGAATCCATAGTAAAATAATATTTCAGTTTAGTTGGATGTTTTGAATTCACAGATCCTGTACTTATCTGTTCTCTTATAGCTGGAGGACCACAAAATATATTTGAATGCAGTAGTTTTTATATTATCTTGAATATCGCCAGAAAGGTTATAAGCCATTTAAAAACCATCCATGTCTTCCAGGGGCTGAGCAGTGACGTTGAAGGAAATACAAGTGTTTTATATACTCTGTGGAATATAAAAAGTGAGGACTGCCACAAGTGTATCTACTATTATGACTAAAGGAAAAAGTTAGACACGAAGATATATATCCGGTAATAAGTTCGGAGATTCCAGATTCAATCATCGACCCATAAGATCATGCAAGTGTAACTAAACATATGACACGGCCAATATGTACTTTTGAATCGATCGTCTCCGTGCATGCAACTAAAGCTATCCAAACAGCTTTCAAAGAGCTAAGTTGACGGTCATTATGGATATCCCAAATACCAGACACCATTCCGACAAGAGAGTGCTTGGTCGTGGTCCGTTCTTGAGCTGGGGATGGACGACCATTTGATTCTGTCAGTCATGTGGAGCTGTGTTCTGTCAGCCATGTTGAGCTTGTTCTGTCAGTCATGTGGAGCTTGTTCTGTCAGTCATGTTGAGCATGTTCTGTCAGTCATGTAGAGCTTGTTCTGTCAGTCATGTTGAGTATGTTCTGTCAGTCATGTTGAGCATGTTCTGTCAGTCATGTGGAGCTTGTTCTGTCAGTCATGTTGAGCATGTTCTGTAGGTCATGTGGAGCTTGTTCTGTCACTCATGTGGAGCTGTGTTCTGTAGGTCATGTGGAGCTTGTTCTGTCAGTCATGTGGAGCTGTGTTCTGTAGGTCATGTGGAGCTTGTTCTGTCACTCATGTGGAGCTTGTTCTGTCACTCATGTGGAGCTGTGTTCTGTAGGTCATGTGGAGCTTGTTCTGTCACTCATGTGGAGCTGTGTTCTGTAGGTCATGTGGAGCTTGTTCTGTCAGTCATGTGGAGCTTGTTCTGTCAGTCATGTGGAGATTGTTCTGTCAGTCATGTGGAGCTTGTTCTGTAGGTCATGTGGAGCTGTGTTCTGTCAGTCATGTGGAGCTTGTTCTGTCACTCATGTGGAGCTGTGTTCTGTAGGTCATGTGGAGCTTGTTCTGTTAATCATGTAGAGCTTTTTCTGTCAGTCATGTGGAGCTGTGTTCTGTCAATCATGTAGAGCTTGTTCTGTCATTCATGTGAAGCTGTGTTCCTTCAGTCATGTGGAGCTGTGTTCTGTCAGTCATGTGGAGCTGTGTTCTGTCAGTCATGTGGAGCTGTGTTCTGTCAGTCATGTGGAGCTTGTTCTGTCAGTCATGTGGAGCTGTGTTCTGTCAGTCATGTGGAGCTGTGTTCTGTTAGTCATTTAGAGCTTGTTCTGTCAGTCATGTGGAGCTGTGTTCTGTAGGTCATGTGGAGCTTGTTCTGTCAGTCATGTGGAGCTTGTTCTGTCAGTCATGTGGAGCTTGTTCTGTCAATCATGTGGAGATTGTTCTGTCAGTCATGTGGAGATTGTTCTGTCAGTCATGTGGAGCTTGTTCTGTCAGTCATGTGGAGCTTGTTCTATCAGTCATATGGAGCTTGTTCTGTCAGTCATGTAGAGCTTGTTCTGTCAGTCATGTGGAGATTGTTCTGTCAGTCATGTTGAGCTTGTTCTGTCAATCATGTGGAGCTGTGTTTTGTCAGTCATGTGGAGCTTGTTCTGTCAATCATGTGGAGCTGTGTTCTGTCAGTCATGTGGAGCTGTGTTCTGTCAGTCATGTGGAGCTTGTTCTGTCAGTCATGTGGAGCTTGTTCTGTCAGTCATGTGAAGCTGTGTTCCTTCAGTCATGTGGAGCTTGTTCTGTCAGTCATGTGGAGCTTGTTCTGTCAGTCATGTGGAGCTGTGTTCTGTCAGTCATGTGGAGCTTGTTCTGTTAATCATGTAGAGCTTTTTCTGTCAGTCATGTGGAGCTGTGTTCTGTCAATCATGTAGAGCTTGTTCTGTCATTCATGTGAAGCTGTGTTTCTTCAGTCATGTGGAGCTGTGTTCTGTAAGTCATGTGGAGCTGTGTTCTGTCAGTCATGTGGAGCTGTGTTCTGTCAGTCATGTGGAGCTTGTTCTGTCAGTCATGTGGAGCTGTGTTCTGTCAGTCATGTGGAGCTGTGTTCTGTCAGTCATTTAGAGCTTGTTCTGTTAGTCATGTGGAGCTGTGTTCTGTAGGTCATGTGGAGCTTGTTCTGTCAGTCATGTGGAGCTTGTTCTGTCAGTCATGTGGAGCTTGTTCTGTCAATCATGTGGAGATTGTTCTGTCAGTCATGTGGAGCTTGTTCTGTCAGTCATGTGGAGCTTGTTCTGTCAGTCATGTGGAGCTTGTTCTGTCAGTCATGTGGAGCTTGTTCTGTCAGTCATGTGGAGCTTGTTCTGTCAATCATGTGGAGATTGTTCTGTCAGTCATGTGGAGATTGTTCTGTCAGTCATGTGGAGCTTGTTCTGTCAGTCATGTGGAGATTGTTCTGTCAGTCATGTGGAGCTTGTTCTGTCAGTCATGTGGAGCTTGTTTTGTCAGTCATGTGGAGCTTGTTCTGTCAATCATGTGGAGATTGTTCTGTCAGTCATGTGGAGATTATTCTGTCAGTCATGTGAAGCTTGTTCTGTCAGTCATGTGGAGCTTGTTCTGTCAGTCATGTGGAGCTTGTTCTGTCAGTCATGTGGAGCTTGTTCTGTCAGTCATGTAGAGCTTGTTCTGTCAGTCATGTGGAGCTTGTTCTGTCAGTCATGTGGAGATTGTTCTGTCAGTCATGTAGAGCTGTGTTCTGTCAGTCATGTGGAGCTTGTTCTGTCAGTCATGTGGAGCTTGTTCTGTCAGTCATGTGGAGCTTGTTCTGTGCAGTTTCATCAAATACATCAGATGTGTAAGTAGATCAATAAGGTCAGAGATCAAGGGACGTGTAGTATTAACGTGACCAATGAGGGGGGACAATATTGAAGTTGGGATTATTCAAGGTGGTATAAGTATAGCGGCGTCATGCAAGTTAGACCAGACCAACCAAATCGTAAGGTCTCTCTCGGACAAGACCGTGAAGGACTTGGGTCTCCTTCTACTCGCCTTTATTGAACACTGAACAACTTACCGCACACATAAAAGTAGTATAGAGTGTTCTAGATCAAGTAGGAGTTGCGCCCGGAGGTAGAGGAAATAGTTTTATAATTAATGTATTTACCAAGCTAATCACGAGGCTGACAAGTTCAGCGCCTGCCTGAAAGATCATACACATGCTCAGACGTTGTGAAACTCTCCGTGCCAACCAACATGCACATCATCCACCTGTGCGAAGACAATAACTAGTCTTATTGGTGGATATATTGCTGAAACTTTGCAATTGAGTTTTCACAGAGCACGAAAACAAGGTGTCCTTGAATAAATCC
Source organism: Timema cristinae (assembly GCA_039000515.1). NCBI lineage: Eukaryota > Metazoa > Arthropoda > Insecta > Phasmatodea > Timematidae > Timema > Timema cristinae. Next base: position 512,475 of record JBCFYV010003508.1, on the reverse strand, counting down.
CAGATATGAGCCGTCGTCAAGAATATCGAGTAATGAGACAATTCATTCATTGCGACATACTTCTTTTGCAAAACAAGCCTATTTCATGGTTTCAGTAACAATCTATTCTAGCTCTGAAAATGAATCAGCTGATAAAATTAACGATTGTATATTAGACCGGTTTGAAGCGCCATACCATAATTACATGTCCATAGACACTATTACCCTGTCTAATTTTGGAATTCTCTTAATCCTTTCTGCTATCCCTTACACGCTCTCCAGTTAAAATTCGAGCACCCATCGTTTTGCTGCGTAATTTGAACTCATCTAAACTGTGTGATAAGACCCATTTACAGGTAAACAGTCTGCCAAACATTATCTTAGAGGCGACTGTCATGGCAACTCACAAAGCAGGAAAACAGGCCATGATACAAAGAACACACGTGATTCCATCAGACCTGCCCTTACAGTTTAAATGCATTCAGTTTCCAAACAAGGTTTGCCATGAGATGACCTTCAACACAGCACAAGGACAAACCCTGAAGGAGACAGACGTTGATCTCCACAGCAAGTGTTCTCACAAGGACAAACCCTGAAGGAGACAGACGTTGATCTCCACAGCAAGTGTTCTCACAAGGACAAAACCTGAAGGAGGCAGACGTTGATCTCACAGCAAGTGTTTCTCACAAGGACAAACCCTGAAGGAGGCAGACGTTGATCTCCACAGCAAGTGTTCTCACAAGGACAAACCCTGAAGGAGACAGACGTTGATCTCCACAGCAAGTGTTCTCACAAGGACAAACCCTGAAGGAGGCAGACGTTGATCTCCACAGCAAGTGTTCTCACAAGGACAAACCCTGAAGGAGACAGACGTTGATCTCCACAGAAAGTGTTCTCACAAAGGACAAACCCTGAAGGAGGCAGACGTTGATCTCCACAGCAAGTGTTCTCACAAGGACAAACCCTGAAGGAGACAGACGTTGATCTCCACAGCAAGTGTTCTCACAAGGACAAACCCTGAAGGAGACAGACGTTGATCTCCACAGCAAGTGTTCTCACAAGGACAAACCTGAAGGAGGCAGACGTTGATCTCCACAGCAAGTGTTCTCACAAGGACAAACCCTGAAGGAGACAGACGTTGATCTCCACAGCAAGTGTTCTCACAAGGACAAACCCTGAAGGAGGCAGACGTTGATCTCCACAGAAAGTGTTCTCACAAGGACAAACCCTGAAGGAGGCAGACGTTGATCTCCACAGCAAGTGTTCTCACAAGGACAAACCCTGAAGGAGACAGACGTTGATCTCCACAGAAAGTGTTCTCACAAGGACAAACCCTGAAGGAGGCAGACGTTGATCTCCACAGCAAGTGTTCTCACAAGGACAAACCCTGAAGGAGACAGACGTTGATCTCCACAGCAAGTGTTTCTAACAAGGACAAACCCTGAAGGAGACAGACGTTGATCTCCACAGCAAGTGTTCTCACAAGGACAAACCCTGAAGGAGACAGACGTTGATCTCCACAGCAAGTGTTCTCACAAGGACAAACCCTGAAGGAGGTAGACGTTGATCTCCACAGCAAGTGTTCTCACAAGGACAAACCCTGAAGGAGACAGACGTTGATCTCCACAGCAAGTGTTCTCACAAGGACAAACCCTGAAGGAGACAGACGTTGATCTCCACAGCAAGTGTTCTCACAAGGACAAACCCTGAAGGAGACAGACGTTGATCTCCACAGCAAGTGTCTTTCACAAGGACAAACCCTGAAGGAGGCAGACGTTGATCTCCACAGCAAGTGTTCTCACAAGGACAAACCCTGAAGGAGACAGACGTTGATCTCCACAGAAAGTGTTCTCACAAGGACAAACCCTGAAGGAGGCAGACGTTGATCTCCACAGCAAGTGTTCTCACAAGGACAAACCCTGAAGGAGACAGACGTTGATCTCCACAGCAAGTGTTCTCACAAGGACAAACCCTGAAGGAGGCAGACGTTGATCTCCACAGCAAGTGTTCTCAACAAGGACAAACCCTGAAGGAGACAGACGTTGATCTCCACAGCAAGTGTTCTCACAAGGACAAACCCTGAAGGAGACAGACGTTGATCTCCACAGCAAGTGTTCTCACAAGGACAAACCCTGAAGGAGGCAGACGTTGATCTCCACAGCAAGTGTTCTCACAAGGACAAACCTGAAGGAGGCAGACATTGATCTCCACAGCAAGTGTTTCTAACAAGGACAAACCCTGAAGGAGACAGACGTTGATCTCCGTGGCAAGTGTTCTCACAAGGACAAACCCTGAAGGAGACAGACGTTGATCTCCACAGCAAGTGTTCTCACAAGGACAAACCCTGAAGGAGGCAGACGTTGATCTCCACAGCAAGTGTTCTCACAAGGACAAACCCTGAAGGAGGCAGACGTTGATCTCCACAGCAAGTGTTCTCACAAGGACAAACCCTGAAGGAGACAGACGTTGATCTCCACAGCAAGTGTTCTCACAAGGACAAAACCCTGAAGGAGGCAGACGTTGATCTCCACAGCAAGTGTTCTCACAAGGACAAACCCTGAAGGAGGCAGACGTTGATCTCCACACAAGTACAAGGATGCAGTTCTCACAGCAAGTGTCACAGGACAAACCTGAAGGAGAGCAGACGTTGATCTCCACAGCAAGTGTTCTCACAAGGACAAACCCTGAAGGAGACAGACGTTGATCTCCACAGCAAGTGTTCTCACAAGGACAAACCCTGAAGGAGGCAGACGTTGATCTCCACAGCAAGTGTTCTCACAAGGACAAACCCTGAAGGAGACAGACGTTGATCTCCACAGCAAGTGTTTTCACAAGGACAAACCCTGAAGGAGGACAGACGTTGATCTCCACAGCAAGTGTTCTCACAAGGACAAACCCTGAAGGAGACAGACGTTGATCTCCACAGCAAGTGTTCTCACAAGGACAAACCCTGAAGGAGACAGACGTTGATCTCCACAGCAAGTGTTCTCACAAGGACAAACCCTGAAGGAGACAGACGTTGATCTCCACAGCAAGTGTTCTCACAAGGACAAACCTGAAGGAGGCAGACGTTGATCTCCGGCAAGTGTTTCTCACAAGGACAAACCCTGAAGGAGACAGACGTTGATTCCAGTCAAGTGTTCTCACAAGGACAAACCCTGAAGGAGGCAGACGTTGATCTCCACAGCAAGTGTTCTCACAAGGACAAACCCTGAAGGAGGGCAGACGTTGATCTCCACAGCAAGTGTTCTCACAAGGACAAACCCTGAAGGAGACAGACGTTGATCTCCACAGCAAGTGTTTCTCACAAGGACAAACCCTGAAGGAGGCAGACGTTGATCTCCAGCAAGTGTTCTCACAAGGACAAACCCTGAAGGAGGCAGACGTTGATCTCACAGCAAGTGTTCTCACAAGGACAAACCCTGAAGGAGACAGACGTTGATCTCCACAGCAAGTGTTCTCACAAGGACAAACCCTGAAGGAGACAGACGTTGATCTCCACAGCAAGTGTTCTCACAAGGACAAACCCTGAAGGAGACAGACGTTGATCTCCACAGCAAGTGTTTCTCACAAGGACAAACCCTGAAGGAGGCAGACGTTGATCTCCACAGCAAGTGTTCTCACAAGGACAAACCCTGAAGGAGCAGACGTTGATCTCCACAGCAAGTGTTCTCACAAGGACAAACCCTGAAGGAGGCAGACGTTGATCTCCACAGCAAGTGTTCTCACAAGGACAAACCCTGAAGGAGCAGACGTTGATCTCCACAGCAAGTGTTCTCACAAGGACAAACCCTGAAGGAGACAGACGTTGATCTCCACAGCAAGTGTTTTTCACAAGGACAAACCCTGAAGGAGGCAGACGTTGATCTCCACAGCAAGTGTTCTCACAAGGACAAACCCTGAAGGAGACAGACGTTGATCTCCACAGCAAGTGTTTTTCACAAGGACAACTAAATTTGGGGAGGGGGGTGTCCTGTGATAGTTCTAACGCGAACCTCTAACTGTTCGATCCTGATGATCTAATGTCGTTTACAAAGAGGCCTTGCCTTACATAATTTTGTTAATTTCTTTCCTTCAAATAATACAATATTCAGTGTTTCTTAAAACATAAATACAGTAGCCCCCTGACTTCTTTGGTTCTGACTGACAGCTCACGGCTTTTAAAAGTTACCAGACCAAATTATGTATCCCTACGCCGAACCATATGATCTGCAAAAACAAGTTTTTGGCAGCGGTCACTTCTGACAGTCAACATTTAGGTATATACCTAACTGTTGACTGTCAGAAGTCAGCTGTGAGCTGTCAGTCAGCACCAAAGAAGCCATGGGGCTACTGTAATTACACCACATTAAATGTCTTGGGTCTGAAGATACATATTTTATCACTACAGTGTTATCTACATGGTAATCTCTATACAACATAGCTTTGCGTTATTTTTTCCTCTGTACGGGAATTAAAACTCTGGTATTAGAAACGTTATTGTTTTAATGGGCATGGTTTTAAAACTGACATTGACGCGAGTGAAGCTGTGGGCAAACACTAGTGTAAAATAATATAAATATATAGTACCAGTAGTTTTTGTTGACAAAACCTGAGCATTGTTTGGATAGTTTTTATCGAATATACGTGTCTATATAGTTTAAGCCTGTATACAAATATAAAATACTTAAGAATATGAACAATTCAATCTATATGATAAATATGATGAGTGTGGTAGAGGTAATAATATTATCTGATATTCTTTCAGGAAATATCTATAGTATTTCATAATAACTAATTTTTAAGCCTGTCTATGTTAACTAGCTTAACAAAACCGAACCTTAAATTTGTAGATTCATGAAAGGTTAGGCTTTGTTAGGTTGGGCCGTCTTGTTATAAAATTATATTTCTATCAATTAGATTTAGTAATAGTGGCTAAAGTTCGAATTAACAAAAGTAATTTTATTTTTAGTTAGTAAATTACAAGATTTATTTATATGATATTATGTTTTTTTAATGAATACTTTAGGGTTTTTCAGTGCCAGTTTCCCTTGATATGAACCTTCAACAACTTTAACTATTACGTCTGTTGAGCTTCGTACCCTGATAAAAGCCACATACAATTGTCCATGGCTGAAAACTGTATTGGGCAGATAAATACTAACCTTGCCCAAGGTTTGACACTGTGACTTATTGATAGTCATTGAGAAAGCTAGTTTAACTGAGGGACTGCCTCTGTCTTAAAATAAAAGTGATGTCCAGGTTTGGCAGGATACACTTAGACTAGGAAATTCTTAGGTAGTGGTTCTTTGTCAATGCCGCCCTTAGAAATGGTGTGTGTGTGTGTGTGTGTGTGTGTGTGTGTGTGTGTGTGTGTGTGTGGACGAAAGTTAGACCTGAGAACCAATCAGAACTCATTTGTTAATGTATCTTTATTTGGACGTTTATTAATTTTATTGCATATATATTGCTCAGAGTAATGTTAAATAAATACAATAATAATATATTAGGTTAGGGTAGGTTAGGCTAGGTTAGGTTAGGTGAGGTGTCAAATATTCAGGTATGCCACTGCTCAAACAAGGTCCATCTAAATATTCTAAGGCTTTTTACATAATAATATGCTAATTACTTGTATTTTTTTCTTTCTAAGATAGGATTTAAAAAATACTGGTGTTGATGCGGTGAAGGATTTGGTAAATAACTAAGGTGTAAGAGCTTGAATAAAGTATAGAATGGTTTTGGTAGGAAGAACAGTAGTAGTTAGTTACTAAAGTTACTAAAACCATGTTAATATATTCATACATAAAGTTATGTCATATGCAGATGTTACTTTTGAGAGATATTATCAATACCTATCAAATAACACAAATAATATAAGAAAATGTTATCAATTTTGGCCACAAAGAAATATGTTTTTATTTTTTCTACTGTTCTTCCAACCAAAATTAGCAATAATATCCTTGAACACGAGCATCCTAGTCAACATTGAGATTATTAGACTGCAGTTGGGTGTCAAAGAGATGCTGTTCTTTCGAGTGCGTGCCGAAGCTGCATTCAGACTAATACTATCCAGGACTAATGTTTTCCTCTTACACCGGTCTACTCGAACACACATTCCCTTGAGAAGAACCTGTTAAGCTGTTGCATCCAATGTTGTCGTTGCTGGGGCGGGTTGCATTGCATAGGTCCTGTTTAGTACTATGCACACATAAACCAACAAACAAACAATAGTTTCATTTATTACTGTACAGTGTTAGCTGTCTTCATATTTCGAGTAATAATCTGTTTGTAAGAAGAGCGCAAGTGAAAGAAGCGCACAGGGAAAAATGCCCACAAGGAAAAATGCCCACATGGAAAAATGCCCACATGGAAAAATGCCCACAAGGAAAAATGCCCACAAGGAAAAATGCCCACATGGAAAAATGCCCACATGGAAAAATGCCACAAGGAAAAATGCCCACATGGAAAAATGCCCACAAGGAAAAATGCCCACATGGAAAAATGCCCACATGGAAAAATGCCCACAAGGAAAAATGCCCACATTGAAAAATGCCTACATGGAAAAATGCCCACAAGCAAAAATGCCCACAAGGAAAAATGCCCACATGGAAAAATGGCCACATGGAAAAATGCCCACAAGGAAAAATGCCCACATGGAAAAATGCCCACATGGAAAAATGCCCACATGGAAAAATGCCCACATGGAAAAATGCCCACAAGGAAAAATGCCCACATGGAAAAATGCCCACAAGGAAAAATGCCCACATGGAAAAATGCCCACATGGAAATTGTTTAAACAAAAAATGCTCACGTAAAAAAAAAGGCTCAGACTAAAAGTGCGCACACGGAAAAGTGTCCATTGAGACAAATGCCTCCATTCATTTTTACTTTCTCATTAAAAGAGAAAGTATTGTAATCTTGAAAAAATTAAAATCGAAATAAAAAATGTAAACAAAAACAAGAAACAGTATTTTACAATTCTGTCAGTCTCCTTGTCTGTCTCTCTATGTATGTGCTCTAACTTAATATTTTACAATTCTGTCAGTCTCCTTGTCTGTCTCTCTATGTATGTGCTCTAACTTAATATTTTACAATTCTGTCAGTCTCCTTGTCTGTCTCTCTATGTATGTGCTCTAACTTAATATTTTACAATTCTGTCAGTCTCCTTGTCTGTCTCTCTATGTATGTGCTCTAACTTAATATTTTACAATTCTGTCAGTCTCCTTGTCTGTCTGTCTCCTTGTCTGTCTCTCTATGTATGTGCTCTAACTTAATATTTTACAATTCTGTCAGTCTCCTTGTCTGTCTCTCTATGTATGTGCTCTAACTTAATATTTTACAATTCTGTCAGTCTCCTTGTCTGTCAGTCTCCTTGTCTGTCTCTCTATGTATGTGCTCTAACTTAATATTTTACAATTCTGTCAGTCTCCTTGTCTGTCTCTCTATGTATGTGCTCTAACTTAATATTTTACAATTCTGTCAGTCTCCTTGTCTGTCTCTCTATGTATGTGCTCTAACTTAATATTTTACAATTCTGTCAGTCTCCTTGTCTGTCTGTCTCCTTGTCTGTCTGTCTATGTATGTGCTCTAACTTAATATTTTACAATTCTGTCAGTCTCCTTGTCTGTCTCTCTATGTATGTGCTCTAACTTAATATTTTACAATTCTGTCAGTCTCCTTGTCTGTCTCTCTATGTATGTGCTCTAACTTAATATTTTACAATTCTGTCAGTCTCCTTGTCTGTCTGTCTCCTTGTCTGTCTCTCTATGTATGTGCTCTAACTTAATATTTTACAATTCTGTCAGTCTCCTTGTCTGTCTCTCTATGTATGTGCTCTAACTTAATATTTTACAATTCTGTCAGTCTCCTTGTCTGTCTGTCTATGTATGTGCTCTAACTTAATATTTTACAATTCTGTCAGTCTCCTTGTCTGTCTGTCTCCTTGTCTGTCTCTCTATGTATGTGCTCTAACTTAATATTTTACAATTCTGTCAGTCTCCTTGTCTGTCTATGTATGTGCTCTAACTTAATATTTTACAATTCTGTCAGTCTCCTTGTCTGTCTCTCTATGTATGTGCTCTAACTTAATATTTTACAATTCTGTCAGTCTCCTTGTCTGTCTGTCTCCTTGTCTGTCTCTCTATGTATGTGCTCTAACTTAATATTTTACAATTCTGTCAGTCTCCTTGTCTGTCTCTCTATGTATGTGCTCTAACTTAATATTTTACAATTCTGTCAGTCTCCTTGTCTGTCTCTCTATGTATGTGCTCTAACTTAATATTTTACAATTCTGTCAGTCTCCTTGTCTGTCTATGTATGTGCTCTAACTTAATATTTTACAATTCTGTCAGTCTCCTTGTCTGTCTCTCTATGTATGTGCTCTAACTTAATATTTTACAATTCTGTCAGTCTCCTTGTCTGTCTCTCTATGTATGTGCTCTAACTTAATATTTTACAATTCTGTCAGTCTCCTTGTCTGTCTGTCTCCTTGTCTGTCTCTCTATGTATGTGCTCTAACTTAATATTTTACAATTCTGTCAGTCTCCTTGTCTGTCTCTCTATGTATGTGCTCTAACTTAATATTTTACAATTCTGTCAGTCTCCTTGTCTGTCTGTCTCCTTGTCTGTCTCTCTATGTATGTGCTCTAACTTAATATTTTACAATTCTGTCAGTCTCCTTGTCTGTCTCTCTATGTATGTGCTCTAACTTAATATTTTACAATTCTGTCAGTCTCCTTGTCTGTCTTCTATGTATGTGCTCTAACTTAATATTTTACAATTCTGTCTTGTCTCCTTGTCTGTCTCCTATGTATGTGCTCTAACTTAATATTTTACAATTCTGTCAGTCTCCTTGTCTGTCTATGTATGTGCTCTAACTTAATATTTTACAATTCTGTCAGTCTCCTTGTCTGTTTTCTATGTATTGCTCTAACTTAATATTTACAATTCTGTCAGTCCCCCTTGTCTGTCTATGTATGTGCTCTAACTTAATATTTTACAATTCTGTCAGTCTCCTTGTCTGTCTCTCTATGTATGTGCTCTAACTTAATATTTTACAATTCTGTCAGTCTCCTTGTCTGTCTTCTATGTATGTGCTCTACTTAATATTTTACAATTCTTCATCTCTGTCTGTCGCTCCTTGTCTGTCTCTCTATGTATGTGCTCTAACTTAATATTTTACAATTCTGTCAGTCTCCTTGTCTGTCTATGTATGTGCTCTAACTTAATATTTTACAATTCTGTCAGTCTCCTGTCTGTCTGTCTCCTTGTCTGTCTCTATGTATGTGCTCTAACTTAATATTTTACAATTCTGTCAGTCTCCTTGTCTGTCTATGTATGTGCTCTAACTTAATATTTTACAATTCTGTCAGTCTCTGTGCTCTCTCTATGTATGTGCTCTAACTTAATATTTTACAATTCTGTCAGTCTCTTGTCTGTCTGTCTCTTACTTATATTTTACATATTTTACAATTCTGCAGTCTCCTTGTCTGTCTTCTATGTATGTGCTCTAACTTAATATTTTACAATTCTGTCAGTCTCCTTGTCTTTCTATGTATTGCTCTAACTTAATATTTTTCATCTGCTGTTCTGTCGTCTCTCTATGTCTAGATATCATCCTTGTTCTTTTGTCATTATGTGCTCTAACTTAATATTTACAATTCTGTCAGTTCTTCTTTGCTCTGTCTCTAGATGTGCTCTAACTTAATATTTTACAATTCTGTCATCTCTGTTGTTATGTAGTCTCTAACTTAATATTTTACAATTCGTCAGTTCCTTGTCATGTTTCTCCATTGTACTGTCTGGTCTATGTATGTGCTCTAACTTAATATTTTACAATTCTGTCAGTCTCCTTGTCTGTCTCTATGTATCTAATTAATATTTTACAATTCTGTCGTCTCTTGTCTGTCTTCTATGTATGTGCTCTAACTAATATTTTACAATTCTGTCAGTTCCTTGTCTTTCTATGTATGTGCTCTACTTAATATTTTACAATTCTGTCATCTCTTGTCTGCTATGTAGTGCTCTAACTTAATATTTTACAATTCTGTCAGTCTCTTGCTGTCTGTCTCCTTTCTGTCTTTATGTATGTGCTCTAACTTAATATTTACAATTCTGTCGTCTCCTTGTCTGTCTCTCTATGTATGTGCCTAACTTAATATTTTACAATTTGTCTGTCGTCTCTTGTCTGTCTCTCTATGTATGTGCTCTAACTTAATATTTTACAATTCTGTCTGTCTCCTTGTCTGTCTCTCTATGTATGTGCTCTAACTTAATATTTTACAATTCTGTCAGTCTCCTTGTCTGTCTATGTATGTGCTCTAACTTAATATTTTACAATTCTGTCAGTCTCCTTGTCTTCTGTCTCCTTGTCTGTCTCTCTATGTATGTGCTCTAACTTAATATTTTACAATTCTGTCAGTCTCCTTGTCTGTCTATGTATGTGCTCTAACTTAATATTTTACAATTCTGTCAGTCTCCTTGTCTGTCTGTCTCTCTATGTATGTGCTCTAACTTAATAATTTTCATTGTCTGTCGTCTCCTTGTCTGTCTCTCTATGTATGTGCTCTAACTTAATATTTTACAATTCTGTCAGTCTCCTTGTCTTCGTCTCTGTCTCTTATGTATGTGCTCTAACTTAATATTTTACAATTCTGTCAGTCTCCTTGTCTGTCCTCTATGTATGTGCTCTAACTTAATATTTTACAATTCTGTCATCTCCTTCAGTCTCTGTCTGTCGTCCTTGTCTTCTCTCTATGTATGTGCTCTAACTTAATATTTTACAATTCTGTCAGTCTCCTTGTCTGTCTCTCTATGTATGTGCTCTAACTTAATATTTTACAATTCTCGTCTTGTTGCATGTCTCCTATTCTGTCAGCTCCTTGTCTGTCTTCTATGTATGTGCTCTAACTTAATATTTTACAATTCTGTCAGTCTCCTTGTCTGTCTCTCTATGTATGTGCTCTAACTTAATAATTTTACAATTCTGTCAGTCTCCTTGTCTGTCTCTGATGTATGTGCTCTAACTTAATATTTTACAATTTCTGTCGTCTGTCGTTGTCATGTATGTCTATTAAATTACAATTCTGGTACTGCGTCCTATGTAGTGCTCTAACTTAATATTTTACAATTCTGTCAGTCTCCTTGTCTGTCAGCTCCTTGTCGTCTCTATGTATGTGCTCTAACTTAATATTTTACAATTCTGTCATCTTGTCTGTCTCTTGTCTGTCTCTCTATGTATGTGCTCTAACTTAATATTTTACAATTCTGTCAGTCTCCTTGTCTGTCTCTCTATGTATGTGCTCTAACTTAATATTTTACAATTCTGTCAGTCTCCTTGTCTGTCTCTCTATGTATGTGCTCTAACTTAATATTTTACAATTCTGTCAGTCTCCTTGTCTGTCTCTCTATGTATGTGCTCTAACTTAATATTTTACAATTCTGTCAGTCTCCTTGTCTGTCTCTCTATGTATGTGCTCTAACTTAATATTTTACAATTCTGTCAGTCTCCTTCTGTCTGCTCCTGCGTCTCTCTATGTATGTGCTCTAACTTAATATTTTACAATTCTGTCAGTCTCCTTGTCTGTCTATGTATGTGCTCTAACTTAATATTTTACAATTTCTGTCAGTCTCCTTGTCTGTCTTCTATGTATGTGCTCTAACTTAATATTTTACAATTCTGTCAGTCTCCTTGTCTGTCTCTTGTCTTCGTCTATGTATGTGCTCTAACTTAATATTTTACAATTCTGTCAGTCTCCTTGTCTGTCTGTCTATGTATGTGCTCTAACTTAATATTTTACAATTCTGTCAGTCTCCTTGTCTGTCTGTCTCCTTGTCTGTCTCTCTATGTATGTGCTCTAACTTAATATTTTACAATTCTGTCAGTCTCCTTGTCTGTCTCTCTATGTATGTGCTCTAACTTAATATTTTACAATTCTGTCAGTCTCCTTGTCTGCCCTCTCATGTATGTGCTCTAACTTAATATTTAATTTTTACAAGTTTATAACTCCGGACTTCTTTTTTGTTTTGTTTTTCATCATTTCCACCCTATCCCTCATATTAGGGATGATGAGTCCTTTTTTTAAATTTCAATTTCGAAAATGGCTTTAACGATTTTAATTGAAATTGATGTATATACTATATTTGACCTCCCAAATAAGTGGGAAAACACCTTTTATTTTGTTTTTGAGTAAAAATTAGTTGAAGGGCTTATGAGTAATTTTAGAAAATTCGAAATATTTTGAAAGCGGCTCTAATGATTTTTTTCCATATTTGTATCTGTGGTACATATGTCACTACAAAAATAAATTGTATGGAACTCCGCACGAACTTTCTCGCTCTAGTGTTTAAAAATGTAGATATTTATTCAAAATTCGTAATATAATATACACTAGGGAACCCGTGAACAAATTGTGCTATAGTTACAAACAATTTTTTTTGACTCGTGGCTATACATTTTATAATTTTATTTATAAAGAATTAACGTCTTCATTTGTATATCTGGACGAATAAAAATATCGATATTGGGTCTCCAAGGGTCGACACTTCGTATTAAAATATTCGACATTTTACTAGGGGATAGCTTATGGTTATTGCATTGCTATTAAATGTTTCGTTTATATTATTATTATTACTAGCACCGCGTCTTACTACCCGTTCGGGTTATACGCACTCACGCTAATGTGTAATGGTAGGGTGATTGTGAGATGAAATGAAGGACCTACAGTTTAACGTGGAATCCGAACCACGGTGGAGGCCTGGCATTCCACACATTCACAAGATGTCTTGTCAGAGGTGAAGGAAGGGTTTGTAAATCAGATAAATCTGTGCCGGGACCGAGGATTTTTCGTTTATAAATTTTGACCATTAAAATAGGAAATTAGGGACTATTGGGTATAAAATGAGAAAGATAAATTATTGCAGTAACAGAGGTGGATCCAGGAATATAGCGTGGGGGGAGTGCACCCCCCTTCAAGAAATTAAATCAGTTACATCAATCTTAAAGTCACTACTAGTTTTATTGTCACATAATAATATCTCACTAACCAAATTTAATTTTTTTAAATTGTTATTGGCAACATTATTAAATAATTAATATACGGTAATTATTATTAATACTTAATACAATCACATTAAGTATTAAAATGGTGAAAATGGGCATTCATGAAACTACTCAAATTTATGTTGTGTGCATCTCGCCTTGTTGCACAAATATTGTTTAGGCTTAAATTTATTTTATCATTTTTATTACTACTATTTCAATGATTAAAAATAAATAAAGATGTTTAAAATAATTTATTTTTAAATAACGTGCTTTAAAAACAATCTTTTAATAATACCACACTCATAGCTTGTTAATTGTTATAATGTTTAAACTTATTTCTTCCTTAATAATCACTAAATATGTTCTTATTATTTGCTTTTAATAAATTTCAATATTAATCACAAATTTCGTGTTATACCCTTCATTAGAGGATTATTCTCAAATTTATCATTACACTGAAAATTTACTCAAAGATTTCTTCTCAAAGTTTGAAGTATTTTTATGTTAAAATTTCTTGAAGCCCCACCCCCAACTCGATCCAGATGGGAGCACCCTCGTCCCTCCCCCTTTCAAGAAAATCCTGGATTCACCCCTGTGGTGTACAAACACTTACCCTAAGAGTTCAAGGAAAAACCACATCAACTTCTTGAGAGAATTACTTGTTTGCTTACTATCTGACATTGTATAATTATTGCGTTTTAACTTGAGTATCTCTTCTCAACTAAAGCTCACTAAATTATATTGATATATTTGCCAGTATCCCAGACACTATTGAATTTATAAAAATACATTTTAAATAAAAGTTGTTTACTTTTAATAGTACTAAAATTGTACAGTGATAAATTATTTAGTATCTCAAATAGTTGCGGAGATATTAAACATGTTTGCTTCCGTAAAAAACCCTAAAATCATTTTCATGGGAAAATGAAAAAATCAATTTTGTTTATAATCTTAATCAACGCCTAGGTGCGAACTTTAATCAAAATCGTTAGAGCCGATTCTGAGAAAATGGGATTTTTCTCAATTAAAATTTACGCATCAGACCGAAATCCTTAAAGTCATTTTGACGAAATATTGAAGCTATCCATTTAGTTTGTAATATTTATCGAAGTTTAGAAATAAAATTTAATCAAAATCATTGAAGCTAATTGTGATAAAATCTGTTTTTTTTTCTCTTTCCGTCCTTAAGGAAACTACCCTTAATTTTAGGGTTGGATATACAATTCCAAAATTTCCTCGGGTTAATCGTATGAAAACCCAAGATACCAAGTTTTAGCTCAATCGGTAAAATAGTTTACGCTCTAGCTCGAGGTAAAGACAGACAGACAGACAGACAGACAGACGGTACTGTGAAAACAACATTTTCGGATTCGGAGGACCGTGAAATGTCTACATTCATCAAAATATTGAGTTCTATTATTTTTATAATCACAATACTTGTTCTATCTGTAAGGTAACGAGAAAGTAAAAATATTAATATTGGGTCCCCAAGGGATCATCACTTCGTATTAAAATGTCGACTTCAGGTTTAAAATGTTTAGAGCAATAGTCTTTATTTTATGTACTAAGTAGCCTAATTATTAAACTACACCAGCAGGTAGATCCAACTTAAATGTATAATAGCCATTAATTATAACTCTATTTTGATATATTTTTGTATTTTATTTGAAACCTAAGCACTTGTTGTAAACATTGGTTATGTTGTTGTTCTAGGGCCAGAATTTTGATGACCTAAAATGTGTTAAAATGTATCCATAAAATTACATTAATTCCAAAAAATTACTTTAATTTAACAAAAAGACCCATAAAATTGAATGCAGACTCTATGAATGCACAAGAATAAATCAAACATGCACTTTACAAGTGGAAACTAAAAGGTAAGTAATGCCAACCCCCAATAAAACTGGCATTCCGTTAAAAATTAACCTTCATTTATATATATATTTTTTTTCGTGTGAGCATTTTTCCTTGTTATAAATGTTATAAATTCGGATTTATCGGCATAGATTATTATTATTATTATTATTATTATTATTATTAGCACCGCGTCTTACTACCCGTTCGGGTTATACGCACTTACGCTAATGTGTAATGGTAGGGTGATTGTGAGATGAAATGAAGGACCTACAGTTTAACGTGGAATCCGAACCACGGTGGAGGCCTGGCATTCCCCACATTCACAAGATGTCTTGTCAGAGGTGAAGGAAGGGTTTGGTTAACATATAAATCTTTGCCGGGACCGAGGATTGAACCCCGGCCGCCAGCATAGAAGTCTGACACCTTACCCCTAGACCGCCAGGTCACCATTTATCGGCATAGAAATGGATGGAACTCCGAATCCACGGTGTGTTGTTTGCGGTGTAGTCCTTTCAAATTAATGCTTGAAACCAAATAACTTAAGAAGTCATTTAGAAACGAAGTATCAGCAATATAAAGATAAACCAGAAGAGTTTTTTGAAAGAAAAAAGGATGAACTGAAAAATCAGAAGTCGTTCATAAACGCAACAACCGTTACAGATAAATTATTAGTTGACTCGTCGTTTATAACAGCTTTGCTATTGCTAAATCAAAGAAACCGTTTATGACAGGCAAAACTTTATTGAAACAATGCATGATTAATATGTGCGAGAAAATCTTTGGAATATCATCATAGAATCAAAGAAATACCTACGTCAAATTATGTTGTCATAGGATTACACCGATTGCGGGCGATCTTTAAGAGCAGCTAATTCAAAATATCAAGAATTAGCCGTTGTTTTCATTACAAATAGATGAACCAACTGACATTTCCAATCAGAGTGTGGGAAATTTAATGACCATAATAAAGAAGATATGGCCTATTCGAAGAGATTTTGTTTAGTTTAGAATTAGAAACTGATAAAAGTGAAAGCATATTTAATAACATTAATTTATTTTTCACATCTATTGACATACAGTGGTAAAGATGTGTCCGAATATCTACTGAGTTGTTTTCTGTTTAGTAATAAGTTTAATAATAAATTCAAGAGAATGATTTGTCTAAGAAATGTAAATTTGTTCACACGAGTTCTTTCCGAGATCCTTACAAAGTTTTGTCATGATGACAATCTTACACATAGTGCCTTACGATTCACCCCTGTAAAGGCGGTCGTGTGTAGGAAAACGATCTGGCAACAGCGCGTAAAGCTTTTCTATCGACTTGTGAGTTGTGAGCCCCGAGAATAAGTGCCTCGTGCAGGCGGCGGATTGTTCCAGGGAAGTGGAGTATGTTGTAGTCAGCTGTACTCAGTTCTAGAGCTCACAGCCTGGAGTATGTTGTAGTCAGCTGTACTCAGTTCTAGAGCTCACAGCCTGGAGTATGTTGTAGTCAGCTGTACTCAGTTCTAGAGCTCACAGCCTGGAGTATGTTGTAGTCAGCTGTAGTCAGTTCTAGAGCTCACAGCCTGGAGTATGTTGTAGTCAGCTGTACTCAGTTCTAGAGCTCACAGCCTGGAGTATGTTGTAGTCAGCTGTACTCAGTTCTAGAGCTCACAGCCTGGAGTATGTTGTAGTCAGCTGTACTCAGTTCTAGAGCTCACAGCCTGGAGTATGTTGTAGTCAGCTGTACTCAGTTCTAGAGCTCACAGCCTGGAGTATGTTGTAGTCAGCTGTACTCAGTTCTAGAGCTCACAGCCTGGAGTATGTTGTAGTCAGCTGTAGTCAGTTCTAGAGCTCACAGCCTGGAGTATGTTGTAGTCAGCTGTACTCAGTTCTAGAGCTCACAGCCTAGAGTATGTTGTAGTCAGTTGTAGTCCGTTCTAGAGCTCACAGCCTGGAGTATGTTGTAGTCAGTTCTAAAGCTCACAGCCTGGAGTATGTTGTAGTCAGTTCTAGAGCTCACAGCCTGGAGTATGTTGTAGTCAGTTCTAGAGCTCACAGCCTGGAGTATGTTGTAGTCAGCTGTACTCAGTTCTAGAGCTCACAGCCTGGAGTATGTTGTAGTCAGTTCTAGAGCTCACAGCCTGGAGTATGTTGTAGTCAGCTGTAGTCAGTTCTAGAGCTCACAGCCTGGAGTATGTTGTAGTCAGTTCTAGAGCTCACAGCCTTGAGTATGTTGTAGTCAGCTGTACTCAGTTCTAGAGCTCACAGCCTGGAGTATGTTGTAGTCAGTTCTAGAGCTCACAGCCTGGAGTATGTTGTAGTCAGCTGTACTCAGTTCTAGAGCTCACAGCCTGGAGTATGTTGTAGTCAGCTGTACTCAGTTCTAGAGCTCACAGCCTGGAGTATGTTGTAGTCAGCTGTAGTCAGTTCTAGAGCTCACAGCCTGGAGTATGTTGTAGTCAGCTGTAGTCAGTTCTAGAGCTCACAGCCTGGAGTATGTTGTAGTCAGCTGTACTCAGTTCTAGAGCTCACAGCCTGGAGTATGTTGTAGTCCGTTCTAGAGCTCACAGCCTGGAGTATGTTGTAGTCAGCTGTAGTCAGTTCTAGAGCTCACAGCCTGGAGTATGTTGTAGTCAGTTCTAGAGCTCACAGCCTGGAGTATGTTGTAGTCCGTTCTAGAGCTCACAGCCTTGAGTATGTTGTAGTCAGCTGTACTCAGTTCTAGAGCTCACAGCCTGGAGTATGTTGTAGTCCGTTCTAGAGCTCACAGCCTGGAGTATGTTGTAGTCCGTTCTAGAGCTCACAGCCTTGAGTATGTTGTAGTCAGCTGTAGTTAGTTCAAGAGCTCACAGCCTGGAGTATGTTGTAGTCCGTTCTAGAGCTCACAGCCTGGAGTATGTTGTAGTCCGTTCTAGAGCTCACAGCCTTGAGTATGTTGTAGTCAGCTGTAGTCAGTTCTAGAGCTCATAGCCTGGAGTATGTTGTAGTCAGCTGTACTCAGTTCTAGAGCTCACAGCCTGGAGTATGTTGTAGTCCGTTCTAGAGCTCACAGCCTTGAGTATGATGTAGTCAGCTGTACTCAGTTCTAGAGCTCACAGCCTGGAGTATGTTGTAGTCAGTTGTACTCAGTTCTAGAGCTCACAGCCTGGAGTATGTTGTAGTCAGCTGTAGTCAGTTCTAGAGCTCACAGCCTGGAGTATGTTGTACTCAGTTCTAGAGCTCACAGCCTGGAGTATGTTGTAGTCAGCTGTAGTCAGTTCTAGAGCTCACAGCCTGGAGTATGCTGTACTCAGTTCTAGATCTCACAGCCTGGAGTATGTCTCATGCTATTGTACCTGCTCCAGTCGAGTCTGGACCTTTAGAGGCCTTGAGAACCCAACCGATTATTGTAACATATGCATTTTCTTAATAAAAAAAACCACAATACTAAACCGAAAACACAATCCTATCTATACACAATTTACAAATTAGTATTTAAAAATATGTATATGGTAAAACGCAGCTATTGAAATACACTGGACGCTAGCTAAGGTTTAGGTAAAGAGGACTACTTGAGATATCTGACGTTACTGTTAACACTCTCTCCAGATCAGTCGTCCAATGGACGCACCAGCCAACCCCTAGTCTGGTTCTATAAAGAGTTTGTGTCGTCACCGCGTTCGTTGAACAATCCAGTCACAGTTTGGTTTGGAAATACCTTGTTAACACCCACTCTCCTTAGAGCATTCCTGTCATCCAGTAGCCAGGCCGGGTTTGTTATCATGTCATGACACATGTGGGCCTACAAATTATTCATCAATATCTAAAATCACTCTTTAACTATATATATTGAATAAAGCTAGTCATGCAAGTTGTTTAAAAATAAGATTTGTTTCATCCCAGCTTTTTTTGATAGCTATGATAACGTTTATAAAACAATATACCATGTTTTTATGAACAAAGATTACCATTTTATACACGCATTTTCATGTCAACGATTAAAAAATACATCATCTTAGTTTATTCGCAAAGTAGCCTAATAAAAAGTTTTTAACTATGAACAAAACTATCACTTTTAAACCTCGATCATATTTTATAAAATAAAAACTTAGTCATCCATCAATTATTATTGAAGGAAACACTATCACAAGAAATAATACTTTAATATGCTGTATTAAAAACTTACTACATAGTACTAATTAGTTTGTTAACTCAGAATCATACTATCAGGGGCCTAGAGCTGTTACAGAGTGATAAACATAATAAGCTGCTACTTGGGCAGTTTTTGAAGAAAGAAAAGACACAGCAATAAGAATACGTTTAATCTACCATAGGAATTGTGAACAATATGGACTCAGCCTTATCAGTGGATGAACCTGGATAAGAGCTGCTTCACCACGTCTTACTACACAGCTAGTATATTCAAATTTAACGACGCTAATAGGATCGTGACTAGGAAGGAAGAACAAATTAAATGAATTGTACCCATATTTGGGTGAGGGTAAAGTGGTAAGCAACCCTTCTTTTTCCCACCCCATGTTGAGAATTGCACTCCAGCTTCTCTATCACTAGCAAATCAGACTAGACGAGCATGACATCTTAGTCCGAACGTCCACCAGTGCCAACCAATGCCTTGATCGTCAGAATATAAGATACATCTTATAAGTTAGGCTTGTATCAAGGAAATATATATTTATCAGATTGAAAAGTTGAATGATGTGTGATCTTAAAACTAATGTTCCAAATTAGGAATCAGCATAGCGAGATCTTAGAAAGGATTGCGCGAAATGCGCAAGGATTGGCTAAAGAGCCACAGCCAGTAGCTAATTACTGACAGAACTATTGAGATGATAGATGAATCTAGCGTTGTTTTGAATCTTGTGTGATGCTGTAAAGAGATACATAATGATTACACCTAGATAATAGACAAGGTACAATAGATCCTCAGACTTACACTCTTTGAGACAAGTTGAAAGTATACACCAGGTCCTCAGACTTACACTCTTTGAGCCATGTTGAAAGTATACACCAGGTCCTCAGACTTACACTCTTTGAGCCATGTTGAAAGTATACACAGGTCCTCAGACTTACACTCTTTGAGCATGTTGAAAGTATACACAGTCCTCAGACTTACACTCTTTGAGCCATGTTGAAAGTATACACCAGGTCCTCAGACTTACACTCTTTGAGCCATGTTGAAAGTATACACCAGGTCCTCAGACTTACACTCTTTGAGCATGTTGAAAGTATAACACTAGGTCCTCAGACTTACACTCTTTGAGCCATGTTGAAAGTATACACAGGTCCTCAGACTTACACTCTTTGAGCCATGTTGAAAGTATACACCAGGTCCTCAGACTTA
Source organism: Timema cristinae (assembly GCA_039000515.1). NCBI lineage: Eukaryota > Metazoa > Arthropoda > Insecta > Phasmatodea > Timematidae > Timema > Timema cristinae. The sequence goes on along the minus strand of JBCFYV010003508.1, from coordinate 492,295 downwards.
CACTCTTTGAGCCATGTTGAAAGTATACACCAGGTCCTCAGACTTACACTCTTTGAGCCATGTTGAAAGTATACACAGGTCCTCAGACTTACACTCTTTGAGCATGTTGAAAGTATACACCAGGTCCTCAGACTTACACTCTTTGAGCCATGTTGAAAGTATACACAGGTCCTCAACTTACACTCTTTGAGCCATGTTGAAAGTATACACCAGGTCCTCAGACTTACACTCTTTGAGCCATGTTGAAAGTATACACCAGGTCCTCAACTTACACTCTTTGAGCCATGTTGAAAGTATACACCAGGTCCTCAGACTTACACTCTTTGAGCCATGTTGAAAGTATAACCAGGTCCTCAGACTTACACTCTTTGAGCCATGTTGAAAGTATACACCAGGTCCTCAGACTTACACTCTTGAGCCATGTTGAAAGTATACACCAGGTCCTCAGACTTACACTCTTTGAGCCATGTTGAAAGTATACACCAGGTCCTCAGACTTACACTCTTTGAGCATGTTGAAAGTATACACTAGGTCCTCAGACTTACACTCTTTGAGCCATGTTGAAAGTATACACAGGTCCTCAGACTTACACTCTTGAGCCATGTTGAAAGTATACACCAGGTCCTCAGACTTACACTCTTTGAGCCATGTTGAAAGTATACACCAGGTCCTCAGACTTACACTCTTTGAGCCATGTTGAAAGTATACACTAGGTCCTCAGACTTACACTCTTTGAGCATGTTGAAAGTATACACAGGTCCTCAGACTTACACTCTTTGAGCCATGTTGAAAGTATACACTAGGTCCTCAGACTTACACTCTTTGAGCCATGTTGAAAGTATACACCAGGTCCTCAGACTTACACTCTTTGAGCCATGTTGAAAGTATACACAGGTCCTCAGACTTACACTCTTTGAGCCATGTTGAAAGTATACACCAGGTCCTCAGACTTACACTCTTTGAGCCATGTTGAAAGTATACACCAGGTCCTCAGACTTACACTCTTTGAGCCATGTTGAAAGTATACACCAGGTCCTCAGACTTACACTCTTTGAGCCATGTTGAAAGTATACACCAGGTCCTCAGACTTACACTCTTTGAGCCATGTTGAAAGTATACACCAGGTCCTCAACTTACACTCTTTGAGCCATGTTGAAAGTATACACCAGGTCCTCAGACTTACACTCTTTGAGCATGTTGAAAGTATACACCAGGTCCTCAGACTTACACTCTTTGAGCCATGTTGAAAGTATACACAGGTCCTCAGACTTACACTCTTTGAGCCATGTTGAAAGTATACACCAGGTCCTCAGATTACACTCTTGAGCATGTTGAAAGTAACACAGGTCCTCAACTTACACTCTTTGAGCCATGTTGAAAGTATACACCAGGTCCTCAGACTTACACTCTTTGAGCCATGTTGAAAGTATACACCAGGTCCTCAGACTTACACTCTTTGAGCCATGTTGAAAGTATACACAGGTCCTCAGACTTACACTCTTTGAGCCATGTTGAAAGTATACACCAGGTCCTCAGACTTACACTCTTTGAGCATGTTGAAAGTATACACCAGGTCCTCAGACTTACACTCTTTGAGCATGTTGAAAGTATACACAGGTCTCAACTTAACACTTGAGCAGTTGAAAGTATACACAGTCCTCAGACTTACACCTTTGAGCCATGTTGAAAGTATACACCAGGTCCTCAGACTTACACTCTTTGAGCCATGTTGAAAGTATACACCAGGTCCTCAGACTTACACTCTTTGAGCCATGTTGAAAGTATACACCAGGTCCTCAGACTTACACTCTTTGAGCCATGTTGAAAGTATACACCAGGTCCTCAGACTTACACTCTTTGAGCAATGTTGAAAGTATACACAGGTCCTCAGACTTACACTCTTTGAGCATGTTGAAAGTATACACAGGTCCTCAGACTTACACTCTTTGAGCCATGTTGAAAGTATACACCAGGTCCTCAGACTTACACTCTTTGAGCCATGTTGAAAGTATACACCAGGTCCTCAGACTTACACTCTTTGAGCATGTTGAAAGTATACACAGGTCCTCAGACTTACACTCTTTGAGCCATGTTGAAAGTATACACAGGTCCTCAGACTTACACTCTTTGAGCATGTTGAAAGTATACACAGGTCCTCAGACTTACACTCTTTGAGCATGTTGAAAGTATACACAGTCTCAGACTTACACTCTTTGAGCCATGTTGAAAGTATACACCAGGTCCTCAGACTTACACTCTTTGAGCATGTTGAAAGTATAACACAGGTCCTCAGACTTACACTCTTTGAGCCATGTTGAAAGTATAACTCAGGTCTCAGACTTACACTCTTTGAGCCATGTTGAAAGTATACACCAGGTCCTCAGACTTACACTCTTTGAGCCATGTTGAAAGTATACACCAGGTCCTCAGACTTACACTCTTTGAGCCATGTTGAAAGTATACACTAGGTCCTCAGACTTACACTCTTTGAGCCATGTTGAAAGTATACACTAGGTCCTCAGACTTACACTCTTTGAGCCATGTTGAAAGTATACACCAGGTCCTCAGACTTACACTCTTTGAGCCATGTTGAAAGTATACACTAGGTCCTCAGACTTACACTCTTTGAGCCATGTTGAAAGTATACACCAGGTCCTCAGACTTACACTCTTTGAGCCATGTTGAAAGTATACAACAGGTCTTCAGAATTACGCTCCTTGAGCCATGTTGAAAGTATACACCAGGTCCTCAGACTTACACTCTTTGAGCCATGTTGAAAGTATTCACTAGGTCCTCAGACTTACACTCTTTGAGCCATGTTGAAAGTATACACCAGGTCCTCAGACTTACACTCTTTGAGCCATGTTGAAAGTATACAACAGGTCTTCAGAATTACGCTCCTTGAGCCATGTTGAAAGTATACACTAGGTCCTCAAACTTACACTCTTTGAGACAAGTTGAAAGTATACAACAGGTCCTCAGACTTACACTCTTTGAGCCATGTTGAAAGTATACACCAGGTCCTCAGACTTACACTCTTTGAGCCATGTTGAAAGTATACACTAGGTCCTCAGACTTACACTCTTTGAGCCATGTTGAAAGTATACACAAGGTCCTCAGAATTACACTCCTTGAGCCATGTTGAAAGTATACACTAGGTCCTCAGACTTACACTCTTTGAGCCATGTTGAAAGTATACACTAGGTCCTCAGACTTACACTCTTTGAGCCATGTTGAAAGTATACACAAGGTCCTCAGACTTACACTCTTTGAGCCATGTTGAAAGTATACACCAGGTCCTCAGACTTACACTCTTTGAGACAAGTTGAAAGTATACACCAGGTCCTCAGACTTACACTCTTTGAGCCATGTTGAAAGTATTCACTAGGTCCTCAGACTTACACTCTTTGAGCCATGTTGAAAGTATACACCAGGTCCTCAGACTTACACTCTTTGAGCCATGTTGAAAGTATACAACAGGTCTTCAGAATTACGCTCCTTGAGCCATGTTGAAAGTATACACTAGGTCCTCAAACTTACACTCTTGGAGACAAGTTGAAAGTATACAACAGGTCCTCAGACTTACACTCTTTGAGCCATGTTGAAAGTATACACCAGGTCCTCAGACTTACACTCTTTGAGCCATGTTGAAAGTATACACTAGGTCCTCAGACTTACACTCTTTGAGCCATGTTGAAAGTATACACAAGGTCCTCAGAATTACACTCCTTGAGCCATGTTGAAAGTATACACTAGGTCCTCAGACTTACACTCTTTGAGCCATGTTGAAAGTATACACTAGGTCCTCAGACTTACACTCTTTGAGCCATGTTGAAAGTATACACAAGGTCCTCAGACTTACACTCTTTGAGCCATGTTGAAAGTATACACCAGGTCCTCAGACTTACACTCCTTGAGCACATCGACTCACTTTTAACATGTTCATCATAAAAGAACCATTGTAATCTTAGTGAGCAATCTAAGCTGTTTGAGAGGTAGGGTTATGTGAAGACTGGGTTGGGTCGCTACCTGAACCTAGCTTTATGGAAACGGCCGATTGACTCTAAAAGAATATTTGTTTACATCTCTCTAGTGAAGCCGTGATGTCACCTAGCAATACCTGTGTCACACGGAGCGCAGCCATTTTAACCTGGAGGCTGTGTGTCAAGTGTATGTTAGTCTGTGGCCTGGACCATAAAGAAAGGGAGGACTGGTCTTGCTCAAAAATGTTATTAATGAACAGAGCTTTCAACGTTGCAGAAGACCAAACAGAAAAATATGATTTGTTTTTGTAGGCAATGGAATCTAAATTATTATACAAATATATTAATTAAATGAATAGTTTGTTTGTCATGAGCGTTGTGTGATATCTACCTCTACCATAGACAGAGTGGTGAAACCTTAAAATTAGTCCCCCCCGTGCGAGAACATGTACACCTCCAAACTGGAATATTAAGTTTATAATTGGATATATTAAATTTGATTAGAAACTGTGTCGGAAGAAATAAAATGAGGATTTGTTTCTGTCTAAAGCGTATAAAGGCGCTGCCCGGGCTAAATCGGGGTACTTTTGTTACGACTATGTATGATTTGATAAGCCTGTATCTAGAAATGGCTCAACAGATTTTGACAAACGATCTTTCATTTTAAAGGTTTGGAATCCAAGATATCACCAAAATATAATAGTTTCCTACTAAAACTCAATTTTGAAAGCGAGCTTCCCGCTTTTCATTATTTGTTTATATTACCATGGAAATCCTGATTAGTGCTTGGTTTTTTAGGACCGTGTATCAAACAGCGTGCTCGCTAATACAGTACCTACTGTTCTAGTAGAAAATTACTAAGGATCCCGGAATGTCATTAGAAATTTGTTGTTGACACCTGAAAGGTTGGGTTTTGATCGTAGCTAGTATCAAATAATGTGTTATCTAAAATGTACATTTCTACCACGATAGTAAGGCTGATATAGGCCAATAAAGATGTGACTCATTCTTCGTACCAGCGGCCTGACCAACAGGATAGCCTTTTGCAGGCTTGAAGATGAGGGCAGCCCCGACATGGGCAAACGGCTGGGGGGATCAGACATACTAGGCCCTGCGTGGTTTAAAGATAAGTAACGTGTCATGTCTTCGCCTAAGGTAGTCTTTAGGTTGTTGCCACCCGGAAAGAGGAATATGGAAGATTTGTAGTGTGTTTGTCTGGCAATGCGCGATGGTAATGATTGTAGAGATGTATTAATATACGTACTGTTCATGGTCTCTAAGCTGGTCTTGTACATTCTAGTATCAATGCGTTGTAATACGTTCCCCACTCTAGTATCAAGGTAGCATGTTCTTCAAACTAGAAGGCGAGTCACCAAACATCGCACGTGCAAGAAGGTAGATATATAGCAGTGCATAGTATAGTATAGCTATATAAAGAAACAATAGAAGATGAGACGTGTTTCAATGCATTAGATGGCGTTAACACCCCTCTGAGCTCATGTTTTGGTCAATTCTCTGGAGCACTGCAATTCCTGGAGTGTGAGTGGGCCAATAAAAAGATTATACCTTTTAGATAACGACAGTGGAAACACATGTGGTCACGTGTGTGTAATATAGAGACAACCAACCCGTCTGGGAATGTTTAATGAATTTGGACAAGCGCGACTCGAAAAGTTTGGCGAGGGGCCCCATCTTGTTGAAATGCGCACCCCCCCGCTCTTCAGGGGTCAATTGTGTGTAAAAGCGATAAAATACTAGCAGTTTTATATCTGTGTTGACAATCTCATGTAACGTTCGTGCATGCATTAAAATATACAGTAAAGTTGAAATATGAAAAGTATTCTGCGTGGCTACTCAAGTGAATATTCAAACCGTTTCAATTAACCCTCTATTTTAAATCTTGCATGGACTTAAGACAATACTGTTTCACGTTAGTTATACAAATGGCAGTGTCAACCGTATATCGATAATCTCATGTGGGATATAAACATATTTATACTAGGAGCAGTGTTTACAATTCCTGGCTACTATCATATTGTATATGAATATATTTATACTAGGAGCAGTGTTTACAATGTCTTGCTACTATCATATTGAACTCAAACATATCTTTACTAATGTTATATAATAAATATACCTATATGTTTTTTGAAAATGTACCCATATGTATATTATAACATTTACTTGTCTATTCAAGCGGCTTGTTTTCAATGTCGAACTACCCTCTACATGAAAATCAATTGCAGTTAAATGTCAATCTATTCTTTGATCAATTACCAAATAATTCAATGAATTAATTTAAATTGTTCTCATTCTTGACTTCACATGGTTACTAATTAGTGTAATTTTAACTTTTAATTGATTTGGTCTAGTTTGTTATATGCTATAATTTTTAATATTCCAAAAAATTATCACAGCCTCATCTATAACTTTATTGTCTCCATATCGTGATTTTGACTGTTATCTACTATTATAAATTGTTTTGTTCTTTGACTACTTGTTGCGGCGATTGATCTCTAAACAACAAGTTATTTCTCTCTTTATTGAGCTTATATATTTTAAATTAAAGTAAATCTTTTTTAATTTTGTGTTTACTACATTCTTTATTAAAACTAGCTATGAACATAACTAAAAATACTATAAACGACCGAGAATGTTGTTTCAAAATGACTAAAGCGTGAAAACACATAAGAAATGTAAAATTAATTTAGTGTTCTCAAATAATGTTTGGTTAAAGTAAATATTATGATTTCGGTTTATCGCCAGTTTTCACATATATTTCAGATATTCGAATGAAATGGAGGTGTTACTCTTGTGGTTGCACGTGATATTCTGAATACCCTGAATGTTCTGATAGCACGTCGAACATGGATGCTTGCGATATTGCCTAGTATGGATATTGCAGGAACAGCCGTCTTTTATTCCCACTGGAGTGTGCGATACTGTCAACCGTAATCGTCCCAATAACACGCTTACCGGATTTACAGGGCGAATTAATCAACGATCAAAGACTGTTTGTTTACAATACCGGTAGCTAAAATAAAATTGTTATTCCAATAAGTTTCTTAGCTCAGATTAACAGTGATTATAGATATTATCTTGTGACGTAATATCCAATCAAACGAGTACTAATAAATGTCAAACAATACAGCCAGCCACACTAAATGAATGTGTGTTGTTGAACTCACCCCTGATGGTAATCCACGAGAAATGTTTGTATCGATCCAAGCACGCGTCTCTCGCACCAGTCGACTTGTCTGACCGACCAACGTAACACTAACACAAGGCTATCTATAGAGCCACAGCACACTTCCCGTACGAAATATTGCTGCTTCCACTTTCTGCTCTGTTCCGGGCCCAGATGACACTTTTAGACCAATGAGAGAGAGCGCTTGCGCCAACCTTATCCCCCCCACCCCCACCCCTCTCTCTTTATTCGTGTGATCTGAGAACTGGCGAACACCCTCAGCCAGTGGCGTAGGAACAGAGGGGTACTTGGGCACAGCGCGCTCACTCACATTTAATTGATACCCACCCAATCTCATAGATAAAACGACTACTTACAGTTTTAAGGCGAAAGTTATTGACTAAATATAGACTATGTTTGGTTTACGAATGGCAATTGCAGGGAGAGGGGGGGAGGGGGCGAATACTTGGAATACAATAGAGCGTCGATAATTGGGACAAAATGGGTATCCACCCAGTCCAGGTCATCAATCTGTCCGGATTTTCAAAAATACTGCACCTATACCAAAAATAAACAAAATAAGCATGGACATGGTACGTACACTCAGTGTTCAGGTCTGAACATTTTCTCTTTATTTGAACAATGAACTTCACATAAATTTTGTTGTTAAATATTACAAATAGGAGTGACGTATACACTCGAGGCTTCATCCCCCACTCTATTGGAATTTAGAATATTGATACTGATTTGGCTATTTTTATAAATATTTTAGGCAATCCGGATTTTTGATGGCCAAATTATCGACGCTCTTCGGAAACCTTGATACCATCTACAAATTACTTTAATCAAGCACACTTTAGCTCGGTGAAAGAACCCATCTCAACCACAGAGAAAGAAGAAGATAGTTGATTCTAAGAAAGGTGTGTGGTGTGGTGTGTGTGTGGTGTGTGTGTGGTGTGTGTGTGGTGTATGTTTAACACCATGAACGCCCTCAACTATTGATGATGCTATTAATAATATAAAAATGGTAATTCTATCAGCAGTCAATGGACTTTTATTCTCCATTAGTTTATAAGTCTGTCTACGAAAGGCCGATCGTAAAAATACTACCCAACCTAAATAAACTTCTTTAGGGCAAGGGAGGTTAGGTTTCGTTGGGTTGGGCTATCTGGTAAAATGTATTTTTCAACTGATAAGTCTATTAAGTAAGATTTAATTACGTGAGAGTGAAATAAAATCATTCTAGTTTTATTAATCAAGTTCAATTTTTCTCGCGGTTTCGTTCGCATTAAATTCGGGTGAGTTATTTTTTTTTACTGCGAATTAACTGCCAAAAGCACCATTTTAGACAGTTATGGGGCGAGAGAATATTTTATATATCAACGACGCATCATATTAACAACTATCTGTAGTAAAAGAGACTAAATAAATTGTTTTAATTTGGCAGAACTTGCATCAAGATTCTCTCTCCTACGTGGAGGCATGAACAACCCTGTTGTGTGCATCCTATCAGATCAAACAAATTGTTCTAGTGTCTCATGAAAAAAACCTTGTGCAAGAATACTATTCGTGGCACTAAAGCATTTAACACAGCCGACAACCTTAAATGTTATAAAACAATGAAACCACCTCGAGACCAGTGCTTTATGAAGATACAAAGATTCTAGAAGGAACAAGAACTGCTCCTTCCACTCCTCTCATTGGCTGAATCAAGTACACACGCAAATCAGAAGCGACGCATGTTTACTGCTTACGTCCACGCTCATTCGATCGCTGATGAGATGCGGAAAAATGAGTACAACAGAAGAGTTCCGTCTTTATTTGCTGAGTAATTGTTGAGTTTACAAACACACAAACATACATACAGAAAGTCGAATTTACGAAGAGATTTAGAGCTTTAATATGAGTCGCCCATTGGCGAAAGTAGTTAAATCCACTTGAAATTATTTTTGGCTAGAGCCAAAAAACTTTTAAAATGTTTCTCATTTAAGCTATCAATATGATTCGTTTCTTAAAAAATAAAGAAAAATTCATTTTTTAATTTTACAAAATGTGTATAATATGGCATAAAAATTCCAATTTTTATTAAATAAAATTAAATGCACTTAACTGGTTTTGCAACTGGACAAAGGATTAAGCTGATTTTGTAACTGGAGGTACCACCATTTATATTTTCTACACTGATGCAAAAACAGTTAAATCTTAAGAATCAGTTTTTGGACATTTAGTTACTTATTTAAAAAATACACCTTATACTCTTTAACTTTATGTCGGATTCAAATGAAAATAAAACAACAGACAGAGGAAAACATGATTAACAAAAAAAGTTTCATAAAAGTTTTTTTTTTGTTCAATGAAAAGTTAGATTTTGAACATTTTTTAATATAACAGGAAATAAAAATGTTTATGCAACAGCTTCATGGTCATCTTCAAGGTTAATTTCCAAATCATGCAGGATATCTTCCTCATCAGTTCCTTCATCAGGCTGTAGTGAATCCAGTTGAAGAAAAACCTCGGTGTAAAAGTTGAGATTGGGATCGTCTGACCACTGTTCTCCATAGTGTAGAACTAGCAAAGAGCGCACATCATTTACTTTAGCAAGCTTGATTGGGACACCTCTTGGAACTTCTGGAATCCTTGCATTTGAGAATGTTTTACCCTTCTTGACCAGGGATTTTGGTTCACCACATTAAAACCCATAAAATGGTTTTCCTTGAACCATCACAAGTTTCCTAGTCTTTGACCTTGAAAAAACAATCTTCTTGGATTTCTGGAATTGAAAGTGCCATTGACCCAGTTGTTTCAAAACTTCATCTCCATATAATTTCCAGTCCTGAACAGGGCAACCTTCTCCAAGATGTTCTATAGTACAGTGTTCTGCAATCACTTCGATATACCCATTTGGGTTGTCAATAACACTCTTTGCTCAAAACTGTCGTTCCAGTTTGCCAAACACTCTATCCGGCGGAATGAATGAGTGGCCCACGATAGGAAAGTACAAGATGATTTTCTTTACACTATTAGGAGCTTCCAGTAATAACCATCGTGACAACATTGCAATCATGGTTTTGTTCTTATTTTGGCCACCACAGCCATCAGAGAAAAGCTTGACTGTGGTGACTCCATCCAGTTCACATTGTGTAAGCCTGTGATGAACAGCTGAGGATATCTGGTTGGATCCTTTGGCAAACTTGTTTTCAGTCCAAAGGTAGGCAAACGTGTTGGTCTTGTTTTGGGGAGATGTTGATACTCCTTCACATATAGTAAAATTGTAAAGGTATAGTTGACGTTTGTAATAAGCGGCATGGTCTGGTATTTTAGGGAGTACAAGATTCTTCTGGCAGTCATAGCTTATTACCAGTTCATCATCGTTCTTTTTTGCAGTATTTCATAAAACCTTTCAGCACAAATTTTGTGGCCTTTGAACTATATGTTTAAATCTTCTTTTTTATTTTTGTCATTCTCGTTAGCTATTTGGTACTCAAGCCTTGTGCATGTTGAACATTTGTCAGCGTAAGGCGCATCAAATCCAATATTGAAGTTTTCATTGAAAGTATTTCGAAAGAACTCATACTGGACCTGTAGATCTTCTGAGGGATTTGCTTCCATGTACATCTTCCACATTTTATTTACACTAAGTTCGCTTGGTAAGTACTGCCGTATAGTATTTTGTTTTCTTCCCCTTGAGTAGTGCTTTTGTATTGGTTTGAATGTCTTAATAAATTCTTTGACAGCATCCCTTTTCTTTTCATAGATTACTTGCTTCCGAGGACCTCCACGTGTTTCAGGAGGAGTGATCCCTAATTCAAGGTATTTGTGGCAGAGATTCTGAATACGATTGCGGCTCTCTTGAAGAATTGTTAAAAATGCAGATCGGCATACTTTAACATTTTCCTTATTATCTTGTCTTTGCTTGGGTAAAAAGAAAGTGGGACTCACCTTCCTTCTGGAGTTACTACCTTCGGGAAGGCGACTCCGTTTTGCTGATGAAACTGAAACATGTTGTAAAATAAAGTTCTTTTTAGATTGTAGGTCTGCATCCTTGTAATATTTAAAGTGGATTTTTCTGATGTCTTACATAGAAAGCTGGCTGCACTTATATCCACTTTTACCTCTGTGATCGCATGTGGGCATCTTTGGAAATCCTTTTGGACGGTGTCTGGAAAAAATAATAGTGAATTACATACTATACTATTTATTAAAGTGCTCAAGTAAAAGAACAATGACAACCATATGAGGTTTGTTCACACACCTGGCCTTCTTCTCAATGTTCCTTTTCCATGTTTCTGGACGTTTTTTCTTCTTCCTCGACTTGTTAGGAGAAGTTTCAACAATGCATTCTTCCTCAGATATGTCATTAAGGTCTTGATCCATTATTTTTGAAGAAATTACCTACGATAAGGCTGAAAAGTAATACACAAATTAATTTCGATCTGTTGTTAAAATAATAGCTGTTCTCCAGTGTAACCAACATATTACTTTCTTGTACCCACTTTCATAATTATTTTTAAACCTCATATAATTGTATTTTAAAGTAAAATAATTTTAATTGTAGATAGATTATCAATACAAATGGTAATTATTGGTACAACAAAAAATTTAGCTGCTTTTGCAATTTGAAGTATAAGGTTGACATTTTGACATAAGGATTTATTTGCTTTTGCAATTGTAAATGTGACTGGTGGATATAACCTCATTTGCAACAGTAAACAGTGAGGATTTAACTTCTTTTGCTACTTGACCCACTTTTATACCTTGATTTTATACTGTTCATAACTATTTTTGCTACGGTTTAAAAGGTTGAACTCGTAGGCAATGAGCTAAAGAATCCAGAGATACCAATATCTCATTTTTTTAAATTTTTGGATATAGCTGCTTTTGTAAATAGGCAACTCATATATTATATTATATTTTATTATATTATAAATGTGATACAATCTCTTTATACACCCCATTTTTGGTTAAAACTGTTGGACTTTGGATATTTCTGTCCCGTTTTTTTTTTTTTTTGCCTAGTTTAACACCTACTTACGTTGAGCTGCGCATCCTGGTAAAAGCCACGTACGGCTGTCCATGGCTGAAAATATATTTGTGCAGATAGCCCTAGCCAGGGCTTGAGCTGTGACTTATTGGGTGTTTGAGAGGGTCGGTTTAACCGGAAAACTACTTTATCTCAAAATAAAGATGGTTTCTGCCAAATAAAGTCTAGTATAGAAACCTATTAAAATGGTTGCATTAGTAGGTTTGTATCCAGTTCGGTAACTGCTAGGCAGGCTTCATTTCATAGTTCTTTTTTAGTATTAACATGCGTGGGGGGCATTCCTGAGGGTGTCAAACTGTTTCAAGACAGTTGGATAATTGCTTTATCCCCCAATCCTTCTCATAGTTGTCCTAGTTGACGCTAATGTAGCAATAGCCCTCTCCTAAAACCCTCAATACCTCCTTATTCAAACCTCTAATTTCATCAATACACAGTGGTAGGCTGGCACCAATAACGATTGTGCTCAAACATTTTGTACCTACCAAGCCTTGTGTCAATATTTTATTTAGTAATCAGATTATATTTTAATTCAAGTTGCAACTGTTTTTCAGTTCTCCACCACTCAATTTCATAAACAATTTCGTGTAGTAGACCTACTGTCAATTAATTGGCCATACATTATTGTTTAAGTTGAGAATTTTAAACTTTATCCTCAGTTGAAAGTATTTATTACTGATCTGGCCTATTAATCTATACTTATAAAATAACATGTCCTGATTGACTGACTGACTGACTGACTGACTGATTCATCATCGCCGAGCGCAAACTATCAAGGCTACAAGCATGAAATTCGGACTGTATATTCATTTTGTTATGTAGGCACCCACTAAGAAAGGATTTTAGAAAATTCCACCCCAAAGAGGTCAAAATAGGGGATGATAATATGTATGATAATATGTATGAAAGTCCGTCATTTTGAAAGTTACATAAACAAAATTTTGTATTTCGGTTATTGACATAAAACAAATAAATACGTGTTTCAGGAATTTTGGAAATTTTATTTAATAAGGGATGAAAAAGGGGGTGAAAGTTTGTATCGGACTGACTGACTGATTCATCAACGCCGAGCGCAAACTATCAAGGCTACAAGCATGAAATTCGGACTGTATATTCATTTTGTTATGTAGGCACCCACTAAGAAAGGATTTTAGAAAATTCCACCCCAAAGGGGTCAAAATAGGGGATGATAATATGTATGATAATATGTATGAAAGTCCGTCATTTTGAAAGTTACATAAACAAAATTTTGTATTTCGGTTATTGACGTAAAACAAATAAATACGTGTTTCAGGAATTTTGGAAATTTTATTTAATAAGGGATGAAAAAGGGGGTGAAAGTTTGTATCGGACTGACTGACTGATTCATCATCGCCGAGCGCAAACTATCAAGGCTACAAGCATGAAATTCGGACTGTATATTCATTTTGTTATGTAGGCACCCACTAAGAAGGGATTTTAGAAAATTCCACCCCAAAGGGGTCAAAATAGGGGATGATAATATGTATGATAATATGTATGAAAGTCCGTCATTTTGAAAGTTACATAAACAAAATTTTGTATTTCGGTTATTGACGTAAAACAAATAAATACGTGTTTCAGGAATTTTGGAAATTTTATTTAATAAGGGATGAAAAAGGGGGTGAAAGTTTGTATCGGACTGACTGACTGATTCATCATCGCCGAGCGCAAACTATCAAGGCTACAAGCATGAAATTCGGACTGTATATTCATTTTGTTATGTAGGCACCCACTAAGAAAGGATTTTAGAAAATTCCACCCCAAAGAGGTCAAAATAGGGGATGATAATATGTATGATAATATGTATGAAAGTCCGTCATTTTGAAAGTTACATAAACAAAATTTTGTATTTCGGTTATTGACGTAAAACAAATAAATACGTGTTTCAGGAATTTTGGAAATTTTATTTAATAAGGGATGAAAAAGGGGGTGAAAGTTTGTATCGGACTGACTGACTGATTCATCATCGCCGAGCGCAAACTATCAAGGCTACAAGCATGAAATTCGGACTGTATATTCATTTTGTTATGTAGGCACCCACTAAGAAGGGATTTTAGAAAATTCCACCCCAAAGGGGTCAAAATAGGGGATGATAATATGTATGATAATATGTATGAAAGTCCGTCATTTTGAAAGTTACATAAACAAAATTTTGTATTTCGGTTATTGACGTAAAACAAATAAATACGTGTTTCAGGAATTTTGGAAATTTTATTTAATAAGGGATGAAAAGGGGGGTGAAAGTTTGTATCGGACTGACTGACTGATTCATCATCGCCGAGCGCAAACTATCAAGGCTACAAGCATGAAATTCGGACTGTATATTCATTTTGTTATGTAGGCACCCACTAAGAAAGGATTTTAGAAAATTCCACCCCAAAGGGGTCAAAATAGGGGATGATAATATGTATGATAATATGTATGAAAGTCCGTCATTTTGAAAGTTACATAAACAAAATTTTGTATTTCGGTTATTGACGTAAAACAAATAAATAAGTGTTTCAGGAATTTTGGAAATTTTATTTAATAAGGGATGAAAAAGGGGGTGAAAATTTGTATCGGACTTGCATTATTTTTGATCTGAGGTCAAGTTATGGTCATCAACGTAACGTAATATTTTAAATTAATCTGTAAATACATATGTATATTTTCGTATTTGTATATAATCAACTTCCACGCGAGCAAAGCCGCGGGCAACAGCTATCTAGTATACTATAAAAACGCGCAAAAGCAGGTAAACATTGTTTGAAGTAGCTCAGCCCAAAAGTACAACTAGGAACTACTATCTATAGCCTTCTTATATTCAAATTTTTGTTGTGTTTTGATTATTTTTTCCTCGGTCGTATAAACAATAAGAAGACCAACTAATCAATTTTTAGAATTTGTACATGCCAGTCTGTTTGTTTGTTGCTGTACTCATCGAATAAAATCGGAACTTTTTCTGTTCTCCTTATTTTTCGGGAAACGAGGGATGTTATTTATATACCATCACGATATCTCATCAGCAAGAGAGGAAGTGTCGAAACTAATAAGGCGTATATATAGCAAACACGTGACAGCTGGTTAGCGCGGGTATAAAAGATCAAACTTTATTCGAGAAGGCGGCGGGAAGATGTTTCGTCGGGGATCTTTTACCGCACCTCTCTTGAATAGGTTGAGTTATTTCCTATCATTTGAAGTTGTCGGATGTATTCTCTCCTACTGTTTGACACGAGGATGATATGCAAAGTTCTGTTTGGTGGGATAGGTCACTCACTATAGAATATTTATTTCAATTTACTTTATTTTTGTTTCATAGATATTACATTTAAAATATTTCTTTTGGTGCTCATTATAAGAATGCTATTACATATGAGAGTAAATCTTGACAATAGAAATGCGAAAATATAAACTATTTATTTTGGTTCCTTTTTATGGGCAGTAATCAATATGAGGTGTCGTTGACATATAAAACATTTACCTCGCTTCATAAGTGTCTGAAATGGTGTTTTTGGTAGCTAAGACGATTCGCTGTAAAAAATGATAGTCTTCTTAAATTAAATGTGAGTTAAGGCTAGTTAATTACATCATACAACGATTGACTAGATCTGGTGCACGATCATCCTACATGAACAGTTTGGCTTCTCTGGTGACGACTGCATAGTTTGAATGAGGTCCGGAGATTCTTCTAACAGGGTCAGGTAGTTTGTAGAGTGGGGGGTGAATACGATCGACTTTTAGAAGGTTTTCCTTGCGAGTTTCCCGTAGTCAAACCAAACACGGCTAGTCCTACCCTTGTTGAAACAACAAAACTATCAAAACAATTGACTGTATAACAATCTGCGACGGTGATTTCGGTCACATTTACCACGACCACCGTGGCTCGCCACGGTGGGCCATCACGAAGCCCCAGCCGAGAACGAACAGACCAGGTCGAAGGGGGCGGGCTGCCACTCCTCGCTATATGGGCCAACCACGGACCACCTCCGTGAGACGATGAGCCAGATTGCCTTGTCGAAGCTCACAATGACCAATCTACCGGCAGGGCTGGCCCGTCTCGGAGATCGAGAACGTTGTCGGGACCAGAGGCCATTCCGAAGGTCTCTGGTAAGCCGGTCACTTCCCGGATCACGTACTCTAGTGTCAGGACCCAGAGAGTCCCGGTAATCGTCTGCGAGGGCAGTTTCAAGGTAAATCCCTTCGCGGCCACCACCAGACTGAGCCGGAAACTAGCTGTGGGTCTCCGCCTGAAGTAGTCAACCAATCATGTCACGTTCTACGTGAACACGTTGGCAGACCATACCACGTTCTTGGAGACGCTGGTACTGCAGGAGTATCAGCCATATACGCTCCCAACTGACGGTGAACGAGACGGGAATCACATCATTAGGGGACTAACCGTGAGCTCACCATGTGAGGACATCCAGGCTGCCCTGATGGACAAGGGGTATCAGGTGCGAAGGGTGACACGCCTCAGGGCGAAGCCTGCCAGGCCATATTCGGTAGAGCGGCCTTTTCCGCTCTTTCTGGTGACGTTGGTTGGGCACCAACAGCTCCAGAGATTGTCGGAAGAGATCGTTTTCTCGCACCCTTCAGGTGAAAGAATGTGGCTCAGCAGTTCCATGGTAGTCAGGGTTTCGGTCACCCTTCCTTCGGGTGCTTTCGTCAGGAGCGCTGCGTCAAGAGTGGTGAACCTCACGCGTCCTCTGTATTCGAGCATCCTCGCACAGACCCGGCAAGTACTTCCAACTGTGAGGAAACACATCCCGCCAACGCTGGCATCTGTGCGCACAGGTGCAGGTTCGTCAAGCCACGTCATCGCACGATGGCGAATGACCAGGCTCGTTCGTCACAGCGAACCCCCAGTCGTACCAGACAAACCCCACCTCCCCTTCTCTCCAACGCCATGTAGTTTCGAGGGTTGCCTGGGAGTGCACGGGCACCTCCCACCACTCCGGCCGAAGCCCTTCCCCCTACACGTACTCACGCCGGGTCACGCATCCTCCTGCCCATCCCGACCAGACCTCTGACTTTCACTCCTTCTTCAAAGGGCTGTCCGGGATTTGGGATCTCCAGCACCCCTTCAACATCTGTGCCTGCCGTAAGTAACGCCTTGCCGCTTTTGCCACCACCCCTGACTTATCAAAGCGTTTCTAAATCATTTTCGAGGCTTTGTCCAGTCCATTCTGACCACCCTCCTTCATATCCTTCTTCGGAATTGTAGGTCACTTACTCACAGAGTCCTTGAACTTCTCCAGTTAATGTTTGATCAAACCGTTACCATCATTTTCCTTACCGAGACGTGGTTCACGGAGGCTTCCATTTTCGGGTTCTTCTGCCACTTAGGTAGTCACCACAGCCTGTGACCTGCAGTTTCTTCCACTGACTCTCTGCCTCTGCAGTAGACTCTCATCCCAATTTCAATTACAGACGCGTGAACTGGCCTAGATTCCAGGATAGGCTAGTCCACGCGGTCCTTCTCATCGAATCTTTTCTCCGACGTTGGGGAGTTGGACCACCAGGCCCATCTCTTCGCGTTAGCCATCCTCTCCACCACGTCCTCTTCTATTCCTGCGCTTCAACCTCACTCTTGGACCCTCCTCTCCCACCTTTCATCCTTGATGAAATGCGATTCCGTGACAGGGTGCGAGTCTTGTGGGAAGCGGTCTCAACTCCTTAATGTCAGGGAGGTTTATAGAGTTCTCCATTCTAACTGTCGGTGGCTTCTCCGTTGGTGGAGGATCAAAGATCTAGGTACCGAGGAGCTTTCCCTGTGGCGCCCCCTTAAGGGGATGCGTCACAGCTGAAACTTATCCCGGAGCTACGTGTGGGGGGTTATTTTGCGTCAGCCGCCTCGGACCAAGCAGAGGCCTTGTCGGTGGCATTTGAGGCCAGTTTCGCGCGGCAGCCGGGATCTCCAGTGAGAGATCCAGACCCTCCTGCGGAGCTTCCTGAACGTCCTTTCCTTCTCCCCCTCGAGGGACATCCACCATGTCCCAACCTTTGATTGATCACCCCCACGAGCTGTCTAAGGCGCTCACGGGGCTTAAAACCTCGTCCCCCCGGGTCTCCCCCGTTCTCCTTACTCACCTTCCTCGCAAGGTGTTCGTCCTCCTCCTCCGAATTATCAACGCCATCTGACGCTTCTCTACTTTCCAGACCAGTGGAAGACGGCGTACGTGGTTCTAATCCATAAGCCGGGAAATCTCCCCCTCGCCTATCAGCATCCTACAGACCGATCTCCCTCCTTTCCTGTGGTGACAAGGTGGTGGAGAGAGTGATCTTGGCTAGACTGGAGGCCTGGCCGAAGGTGAACCCCGTCTTGCTGGATCACCCATTTGGCTTTGGGAAGGGCCTGTCAACGACTCACGCGATCGCCAAGGTAGTTGACCTGGTGACCGGCGCATTCAATGTCAGGGCCCAAACAGGGTTCGTGGTGTTGGACATCAAAGGGGCCTTCGACAGCGTAAGCCACCACGGTCTTCTCACCACTCTCACCAGGACGGGTATCCCACCATCCATAGTTCATCTCCTCAGCTCTTTCCTCACCGACCGGTCCTCAGAGAGGGAGTCGATAACACCCGACCGATCATGGCAGAGGTCCCCAAGGGCTCCTGATTTTCACCTATCCTATAGTCGTTGTTCGTGCGAGACATGCCCGTCTCGCACTCTTTCAGTTCGCAGATGACACTGCGATCCTGGCGCATTCCACGAACGCCAGGCTGGTCTAGGCCAGACTCACCTTTGCGTTACGGGGCTGTTGGCCTACCTTCGATCACGTTCCTTGACTATCCAGTACCAAAAGACGCAAGCTATTCTGTTCACGCGTCGGGGATCGGGCCCCTTGCAGCTACTCCCAGTGGAGGGTGCCACTACCCAGTGGTCATAAAAAGTCCGGTGGCTGGGGGTGAACCTGGATATGAGATGCAGTTGGGACCAGCCCTTGCGTTCGGCATTGGGTGCGCCCAGCCAGTCCGTTGGCATACGGCCACAAGATCAGACTTTTTCTGCTCTGTCTGATGTTCAGCCTTTTCTATTCAGCTCCCGTATTTTGCTATTTACCTAGATACAGGTACAATCGTTTCCATGCTGTATACCACCGGTTCCTTCGCTTGATCCTCGGGGCGGATAGATTTTTCATTCGGGCACTAGCCAGCTCCAACCAGATCGTCAGGGCCATCAGCGATTACGACGCTCCTGCCGATCCCTACCGCCGTATCAGAGATGGCGTCGTGAATCCTTTTTTGTTGACGTTGGTAGGTGAGCAGGGAGTCAAATCGGGGGATTCATGACCGCCCCTTCTAATCGTATAAGACTGTGGGGAGGGGGAGGGGGGAAGGCCAGATAGCGGATGATGCTGGCTCAAAGGTGGAGATATCTGATAGTGGGCCATTTGTAACGGTGTAAGGGCACCCGTTGAATGAGTAACAACCGACTGGGTTTTTATGTGTTGTGTGTGTGTGTGAGGGGAATTATTTCCCCCACATTATAAATTGAATATTTTGCCCTAATTTGGAATGGGAAGAATACAAAAAAAACTTTGTATTTATTAACATAAACATTGTTATTTTCGAGAACCCCCAAGGGGTTGGTGTAAGTTATTTTCTGTACGGTTTCACTTAATGTCTAATCAAATGTATTTTGTATAAATAACAAAAAATACTTATGAAAGAAAAAATGAATCAACTGCCCAGATGTTGTTTAATTTTAATTTATCACTCTCTCTAGCTGTTCCTGCCTTTCTTTTCCAATGCCCAAGAATCTCCGGGTTGCTCTACCTTATACCTACAGTCCATTTCCAGGGTCCAAAAACTTCTGGGCTGATCTCCGTTCTCCCTTTAGTCCCTCTTCAGTACCCTTAAACGTCCGGGCTGCTCTCTCTCCAGATTATGCCCTCCCCCTCACGCTACCGATCATAATATTCCTCCAAGACCCAGCAAATGAACCTCTATATATGGAAATCTCGCGGCAGCAAAAGGGGGAAAGACGCCCAAGCAACTACGCGTAGCCAACTAAGACCTGTGGAGTCAACTGAGTAAGAGACATACAGCTATTCACGTCACTCAAGCCACCCTTTTCCGAGTCCTTCGGCCACTCCTTCCCTTCCATATAACCAGAACCGTGCCCCTCATCCCATCAACCCTACCATAGAGTAGATTACACCTAACTTCTCAAAGTAGATGCACGCAGAGCCTACAGTCGATTTCTCAACGACATAAAGTTGTAGGAAAAACTACTATCCCTGTGATTCGACACATCTCCACCCACTCCCCGTCTCTTTCTCTGACTTAAGTCCTCGAGCCCTGGCTCCTGCAAAGAAAAACAACCCTCGTCCAAGCCAACGGCCTAACTTACACACCCAGATCCTCTTCTCAGCCCGACGATACCTCACCCTCCTATTCTCCCTTCTCTCCTCCAATCACGAGGAACCATACACTCTCGTAACTCAGACAACAAGTAATCAATCACAATAAACTAATAACAAGATGGCGTCACGGCCAACAAAAACAAAATGGTGCCCAGCGTGGTGGCAGTATACATAGAAGGGAAATAGACTCTTGACAAGCACAAGCTTTCAACGCTTTCACTACCCCAGACACCACAAATCCCTTTTACAAGCTAGTACAAGCTTGGTGGTACTCAACAACCAACGCTATACCACCACATCATCAGAAAAACTTTCCCGACGCACCCGACATAATTGTGGAAGCCCCGACTGCTCCGGAAATGGAGAAAGAACGCTCTGCAGCAACAAGTGCAAAAATTGGTATCACTCGCTCTGCTTAAATTGGGAAGAAAAAGATAACGATACACCTGGACTTCAGTTCATATGCCAACCATGCAACTAAAAATGAAGCCGCAGAATATGCGAACTCGAGGAGCTCGGCCGGAATACGACCCAACCACCCACTATCACCATCGCTGACACCCCACGACTCACCTCCAGACCCATCCTCCCAGGGTTCTCAGGCATGGACCACGAGGACTCGGCTGCCTTCCTCAGAAAATAAAAGACCATCATCCGAGACAGCAACGCACCTAGATAACTGTGGACAACATTCGTGACGAAGAAACTGAGCCAATACGCCACCCAGTGGTGGACATACGGTGAAGGATATTCCAACACGTGGGAAGAACTTCAGAAAAGACTTCAAGAACGGTTCGACTCCCCTCAGTTAAGGGTCAAGTTCCAAGCGAAGCTCTACGGAGAAACACAGTCGGCCAAAGAACCCACTGATCCCTTTATTCTGAGAAAGATGAGGCTATACTCGTACATGTACTTCTTCCCGCTGCACCTAATGGACACCTCCTCCCCTTCATCAGTGAGCTTGTCCATCTCACCATCCGACCATTTATCCCCACCATCCCACCCACATCGGTAAACCAATTGCTAGAAAGGGCTCAAGCAGTACAACGAGATATACTCTCCTTCACCCCTCACGTACAATCCAAACACATTCCATATGCGCCTTTTAGAAGCCACCGACCCCCCATCAATATCACTTCTGTCCAGCCTAGTACTTCCACCGGGAATGCCCGGTACTCTAGAGAAGAGCCACGGACAAACCTCGCGGCGCGCAAACCTCCCAGCCAACTACGGGAAACGGAATGCGGGGTTAAAAGATGGATGAATCCACCCACAGGCCATACTCAACAGCGGAACTCCAGTGAATTTGCCCCAAATCACAATCAGCATATCTTCAGGACATCTTAGAGCTCCGGAACATCCCAGAATTTCGTCCGGACATCCACGCTCGACTTTCCCACGCGAAACCAGATGGTTCACGTACCCACCTCGGTATCACTGGCTAAGGCAGGAATGGAACTAAAAGTCTGAGGGAACTGCCAGAGACCTATAAAAATAGGACATACGAAAATGGACCTTACCCGCCTAGCTCACTGAAGAGCTCCTCCTTGGACATACGTGACTTACCAACCAGGTCATTGTGGATTACCAACGCGCTTGCGGACTATTTGGAAAAGATCAAAGACAACAGCGATATTGGGTCCCTAAGGGAGCAAAGACGAACGACTTCAACCATGCCAAAGTACAACACAATTTTCCTCCCTCACTACAACTCGAGCTCTTCCAAGTCATCGAGAAACATCAGGAGGCGTTCGACATCTTCAACCCTCTCAATCAGACTAAGTGCACGCAGCACCAGATCCATCTGAAACTAGCCCCACCCATCGATACTCTCCTCAAAAGAAAAAAAATCATCTAAGATCAAATCGAAGAAAGTCTCAAAGATAATATCATAGAAACCAGCACATCGAATTATTAAGCACCAATAGTCATCATGGAGAGAAAGGAGAAAACTCACAGGTTCTGCATCAACTACCGACTAGACTATTAAACGCGGCCACGGAGGAAGCGAACTGCCCACGAATCCATATCTTATAGTTACTAGAAGAGATAGTTCAAGCAAAGGTGTTCAGTACCTTAAGACCTCAAATCAGGGTACTGGCAGGTCTCGCTAAACTCTACTGGCCGACACTTCATCGCGTTCAACACGTCCACCGGAGAAACCTATCAATTTAAGGTGATGCTTTTCGGACTCACGGGAGCCCCTGGCACGTTCCAGAAAATGATGATCCAATAGGTTTAGGGAATTTCAGCTATGCCTACATGGACGACATCATCGTATTTTCGGAATCTTAATAAGACCATCTCGGACATCTAAATAATGTATTGGAACGGTTAGAAATCTACATACTCACGGGATCCCTGAAGAAATGCGAGTTTCTCAAGAACATACTCAAATGATTGGGACACGTCATCAGCCCGGACGGAAATCCCTCAAACTCAGAACAGCTGAAAGCGATTCAAGACTACCCCACCCCCAAAATACGATGGCAACTCCAACAATTCTTCGGCACATGGAACTGGCTGCTGGAATTCGTCCACAACATGGCCGAGCTCACCAACCCCCTCATAACCAGATCGGGAGCAACCCAGAAGTGGAAGTGGGTAATCCCAGGACAAGCAGTATTTGAACGAACAAAGGAAGCGTTCAAAAACAACCAGGTCCTGCACCGACCCAACCCAAAGCTACCATTCTTTCTTCAAACAGACGCCAGTAGTACAGGACTGGGCGCAGTTTTGTATCAAGAAATAAAAGGACGACGAAGAATAATCTCATATAGTAGCGCAAAAATATTACCCGCGGAGCGCCGATATCCCAACATCGAACTGGAGTCCCTCACCGTGATTTGAGAAATCAAGTGGTACCAGATATACCTAGATAAACCATTTACGCTAAGAACGGACGCTAAGTGACTGACATGGCTAAACAATATGAAGGACGGCAGATCCAAGTTGACATGTTTGTCTCTATTATTACAAGAATACAGTTTCACATTCCAGCATCGGCCAGGGCAGGACAACGAGATTCCAGACGCCCTATCAAGAAACTCAGGATAAGAAACCACGAAGGAAGACACAAGGGAATGGAACAAGGTTGACTCCTCTGGAATCAACCCCCTTCGCTCTAGAGCCACTCAGCCTTCTCCACCTATCTTGCACCCCTTCATTACCAGAGGTCGCCACTGCACAGCGCACAGACTTTAGCATCCAGGACTAATTGAAACGGCTATAAGAATGCCTAAGGAATCCAGTCGAACAACGATCCATGCAAGAAGAACTTTGCACCACCAGATTCTCCCGCCAAGAAGACACGCTTTGGTACCGAAAAAACCCATATCAACACTGGAAGATAGTAGCCCACAAAAGATGAGGAAGGAACTCCACTATTCCCACGGCCATCCAGACGTGAACCCCCCAAGGGAGAAAAATACTCCACTAAACACCCTAAAACAATACTCCTGGAAGGGAGTATCCAAAGACGTCAGAAGGCACGTTAAATCCTGCCACACCTGCGCCATTATGAAAACCTCAGGAAATCCAACAAAGACTTTTGGAGAGTCAGAAAGTCTTCCTTGTCGTGGAAAGAATTAGCACTAGACCTCATGGGGCCCTACCTCAGGTCAACCAAAGGGAAATGGTTTCTCTTAATAATCACTGAACGTTTTTCCTGGTGGACTGAAGCCTTCCCCCTTTCAAGGTCCAACACCCCTCAAATCAAGAGAGTTTTGGATCAAGAGATCATCCCCAGGAGGGATACCCAGCAGCCATCATCACGGACAACGGCCCACAGCTCCGCTCCTCCAGATAGAAAAAGTTCTGCAGAGACTGGAGAATCAAGCGGTGAGCCTGAGCTGATCTGATCTCATTCTCTTCATCTTCATATTTAAACTGTACAGGGGGAAAAACTTCAGAGTCCAGTTTACTATTTTTTTCAGGAAATGAAATGTAGAATCTACAGACTTGTATCTTTTATACTAATGCCAATTTCTTGGGATTTTGAATTCACCAGGGATTGGTCAATCAACCCTAGCACAATGAAATGTGTATGCAATAAACATTTGCTGTAATTAATTAATTACATAATTTATTACAGGACTCAGATGTTTTTTCACCTGTATTCGTATCTTTTTAGAAATAAGTTTGTAATAATTAATTTTAAATAATTATTTTACTATGACATACTAAAGATAGCTATGGTATTGTAATACAATTATCATTTAAGTAGACTAATTAATTCAACTGGAATCATTTGTTCATTTCAATTCTCCTGAGGCCGATGGTTATCAAAATGGAAATGGTAGCTTATATAAAGGACATAAAATAAAGAATAAATTGTGGCTTATTGTAAACTTGTTTCTTACCTATAAAAAATCACTGCCGGGTTCATCAACAATAGGTCCTGGAGCTTGTTGTTCAGTTTCCTGGACTGTAGAAAGAAGCTGGTGGTAAAAGTCTTGGGAGCCTTCCTCCTCACAGAACTTAAGTCCCTATTTTCTCCATGGGAAGTTTGATGGGTGCCTGGTACAGCTGTTCTGGTTCCCTCTGCTCATTAGTAGGTGTGGGTCTTTTTTTATTGTTCTTATCTGCTATGGCCGTTGTAGTTCTCCTTGTGACTTAAGAAATGTGGTTTGTCCTGATAGACCTTCATTTGCTGAATAGGCCTCGTTGCTGTTGGAAGATTTCTTGCAATGTGGTAGATCTCCCCAGCTTTTGAACATAGTTTGTTCACATGCTATATAATAACAAAACGAAATGGTTTTGTTCTTGCATCACGGATTATTCTCCTCCAGCCATCTGGTGTTTCAGCAATAACTTTTTTTGGAATAAAGCCCATGTTTTTGTCAGGCTCCATGAAAGAATGACCTCTGATTGGAAACGTCAGTAATTTTCTGGATGCGTTTGGAAGTCACAGTCATGTAGTGCAGGTACCGAAACATTGTGAAATTCTTGTTCTGCCCACTTACTGAATCACAAAAAATATTCAATTCTCCTACTTCAGAGTCTATGAATGTGTTTATAGAACTATACAGCATTGATAGATCATTTGCGCCCTTTCTTGGACAGTTTGGTTGTACGTATACATTATGGACATACCAGTCGCCAAAATATGTGTATTGAACACGTAAAAAGATAGCTGGCGTTTGAAATACAGATTTGCGCTGGTAATGTTAGGCACTGAACGATTTTTCCAATAGTCTAAGGCAATAGATTCTATTTTCCTTGTTTTTCTTGGAGACATTGTTGCCAGATGACGACGTGACAGAAGATACTGAAGAGCACCAAATGTTGAGGGAGAGGATGGAGAATGACGAGTATGTAAATGAGGAAGAGGTAGAACCTGTTAGTCGGGCGGAGGTGATCAGGAACATTGCTCTGATGCTTAAGAAAAAGGCGCCTGGTCCAGACGGGATAAAGGTCGAGGTGCTGGAGAAGACGGCTGACCTTATTGCTCCTTTCCTTGCAGGGCTGTTAAACGAATGCCTCGCTCAAGGCAGAATCCCGAACATCTGGAAGCAGAGCGAGGTAATCGTGCTAAGCAAGGGGGAGGATAAAAACCCGCTTATTCCGAAGTCATACAGACCCATCTGCCTGTTGAACACAGCAGGGAAGTTGCAGGAGAAGATATTGTGTGAAAGATTACTGAGACACAGGACAGTCATGGGCATGCATCAGCAGCAGTATGGCTTCCGAAGAGGCAGGTCGACAGAGGACGCAATCTGCAGAGCAATGGAACTGATTGACTCGGCAAATGGTAAATACGTCGTAGGAATATTTGTGGACATCTCAGGCGCTTTTGACCTCCTCTGGTGGCCGGCGATGATTGACAGATTAAGAGAGATTCAGTGTCCGGGGCAGCTGTATAGGAGTCTTAAGGACTACTGTCGTAAATAGATACTCCACCCTGCGATGTCCAGGAAATAAGGTTCAGAAGCTACTGACGAAGGGATGTCCCCAGGGATCGGTATGCGGCCCGATATTTTGGGATGTCAGCCTGGAACCAGTGTTGTACTTGTTGGAGGGGATGCCAGAGACGCAGGGTGTGGTTGCCTTCGCAGACGACCTTCTAATAGTAATAGAAGGGTACTCGAGAAGGAACTTAGAGGAAAAAAGTAACCAGGTGCTTGAAGAACTTGACACCTGGTGTAAAAGTGTCAAGTTAAAAATGGCATCGGCGAAGACGACCTTCATGCTGTTTAAGGGTAGATTGGCTAGGGATCCGACCATAAAGTTAGGTACGAAATCTATAAGAAGAAGCCATACGGTCAGATACCTGGGAGTTACCCTAGATGAAAAGAGGAACTTCACAGCGCACATGGAGGGAGTGATGGGGAAAACTCTGTCAGTGATGAATAAAATTATAAGCATGGGACAGAGGCGGTTTTATCTGCCTATGCGGATAATAAGGACATACCATCAGATGATCCTTCTCTCCATTGTGAGCTATGGGGCGTGCATCTGGGCTCACAGACTAACCAATGTCGCTCCGGCTAAGGCGATTCAGGGTCTGCAGAGGAACATCTTATTGAGGCTGACGGAGCCTTCCGGTCTGTAGCAACGGATGCATTGAGTGTGGCCCTAGGTGTATGGCCGTTGGACCTCCTCATAAGGAAGAAAGCTGTGGCGTACTGGCTAAAAAAGAGAAACTTGGAGAAGGTGAGACTCCTCACCACACACGATGTG
This sequence comes from Timema cristinae, assembly GCA_039000515.1. NCBI lineage: Eukaryota > Metazoa > Arthropoda > Insecta > Phasmatodea > Timematidae > Timema > Timema cristinae. The sequence continues at coordinate 465,038 of JBCFYV010003508.1, read as the reverse complement.
AGAACTTTTGGATAGGCGGAAATAGTCCTGTTGGAGGAGTGGCAGAGACGTTGGGAGAGAAGTGGGACAGGTAGGAGGACTTATCAATTGTTCCCAAATGTGGTTGAGAGACCAGAGAATAAGCACCTCCAGCCATCTCGGGGTCTTGTCCACTTCATCACGGGGAAGGGACCGTACCCGGCATCAATAAGGAAGCTGGGATTGATAGAGTCGGGGAATTGTCAATGTGGTGAGGAGGGAACCCCTGAACATGTGGTGCTTGAGTGTGTCATTACACTAGAAGCAAGAAGGAACTACCAGAGAGAGATCCAGGGAAGATTAGTAGGCGAAGTACTGAGGGACCCAATCTATTGGAAATTCTTAGACCAGATTGCACTGGAAGCGTCAGATAGAGCAAAGACAGCCTACATAGACAGACTTAAAGAGGCACAGGGACGAATAAGACGGGACGTTGACACTGACAATGACGAAGAGGATGACAGCGACACGGAGGGCAGGACTGACACGGACACTGGTGCGGTCTCAGCGGGGAGTGAGTAGGGAAAAAAGGATTGTTAAAAGGGGATAAGCTGTAACAATCCTTGCCGGGGGGGAAAAAAAAGTGTATGTGCTGGGAGGAGCAAGCGCGAGCCCTGGGAACTGGATTCCAGTACGACTGAGTGTCTGAAGGAACACGGGGGATGCCCTTGAGATCCAAAGACAGTTTTCCAGTCGTATGAACAAAAGTTAGTGGAATGATTATGAACTCTGAGGGGTTCCCTGCACCGTATGACCCACCACCTTGGAAACAAGAGAGGTGGGTTATGGTTTATGGGCCCTCAGAGTCAAGATGGAGAAAGGTGGCTGCCCTGCAGCCCTCTGGTACCATCTGGGTGATGGTGTTCCCCGGCAGTAATGGGAATAGAATAGTTTAGTAATTTAGCTTAGCTTAGTTAGTAGTTAATATAGATAATTAGGGACGGGGGAACTAGATAGGGGTAGATTAGGAAATTCAGCTGCCAAGGGTAGAAAGTAGGCGGGGCACCAACTCTGATAGGGCGCCTCCCCAGGTGGTTATTATGGGGATGCCCACCTCTGCTGAGCGCTTGGCGGACTCGGGAGTGAAATCCCGTGCATTGTGAAGGGCCTAGCGGGGGAGGGTACCGGGGGCGTAATATACCCGGGGTGGATCAAATTGAGCTAAGGGTAGTTGAATTTCATTTAAGTTAAGAGCCAAAATATGTGTTGTAATGTTAAAAAGGAAATTCATATTAAAATTGTGTAAATTAAGTAAAAGTTGTGTGGGAAAACGGCCCGGATTTAAAGATTGTAAGATACCGGGCCTGTAAACACTGAATAAATAAATAAAATCTTCTTTACTTTTCTTGATTGTTGTTTTGCCAGTCTTATCCTTTTAAAGAAACAATCTGCCTTCACCAGATAAAGTTTACTTTCAACTTCTATTTTGTCAACTTTAGACTGTAGTTCATGTTGTTTTTCTTCATTAGCTGTCTGAGCTTTAATTCTTTTAAGATATTACTTATCTAAGATTTCTATTCGTCACACTGACTACATGTCTCTATGCGAGGGTAGCCAAATGAAATGTTAAATTCTTTAACAAAAATTGACCTAAACTTTTCGTATGAAATTTGTACCTTAGTGTTTTTCTCAGGAAATAATTCAAGAAGCTTTTTTACATTTAAATCTTTCGGTAAATACATTTGTATACTATCCATGAGACTGTAGTGAGCTTTTCGGCCTTTGTGACTGCCGAAAAAAAACCACAGATTTTTATCAATATTCGCAGGTGGAAGTTTATTACCCCTGTTCTGATGTTTTCCAGTTTCACCAAGAGACCTTTGTATTGTTTGTATCCTATTGTGTGTTAAACCAAAAAGGCTATAAAGGCCTTAAAACAAACTGGAATCTCTATGGCTTTATTTTCTCTAATCATTCGAACTTTGTAAGAGTAAGAAAATTCATTCAACCATACCTCATTGTTTCATGGCTGTCTCCTTTGAACCAATTGAAGGGAAATTGAACCAGCTAGGTAAGAATTTTGACCATCTTATTCAGCCTGTGTCAATGAAAATCTTAATTAAAGATCTTCTTTCTTCAATACTCACTTTCTTAAAACACTAAAATCTTTTACAATCTTCAACAGTCTTGTACGTACTATCTCTGAGCTTCTTAGTGGCAGCCTTGATTCTTACTACTTCATTCGTTTCTTTGTTGTACTTATTAAGCCAGCCTGAGTGTTTTCATCACCGTACAAATCAGATCCCGAAACAAATTTGTCTGATTCACTCACATCAAAGAATTAACTAAAATATTGCACATAATTAATTCATGTATTAAAGCACCTAAATATCACATAATTAATGCAAACACGAAATAATTAAAACACTCGATACAATATTAAACACACAATATAATAACACTTTACAAGCACAAGAATACAACACAACCCTAGTAAAGCCACATTTCACAATGTTATAGCTGTTTCACAACTTCACTCCATTGGAATAGTGAGGAGTTAAATACTGGCAGCAGAGTCAAATGGTTTTTCACTGATTTGAATGCGACTGTGATGGTTCTTCCCCTATCCCCACTTTCTTTTTCGCTGAATAGCTTGGACTGTGATGGTTTCTCCCATGTTCAGATGTATTCTGTTGAAAGAGCTGTTTGAGTAGGATACAGTGGTACCAATATCTTAAACTTAAATGACTGATGGTTTTTCCCCTGTACTCTTAATTTATTTATGTTTGACACTAACACTATCTGGTGGGGGAGTTTACTACTTATTAATAATGGGACAAGAGTTTACATCTGGGTGCAGGTGACACAATTAGGCTACACAACAAGATCTACCATTTAGCTGCCGGATTTGGCACCGACATTTTATTATTTATCTTTTATGTATTTCCTATTAATTATTTCTATTTTGGAAATTTGGTATGTTTTTTTAATTATAATAATGTTGTCCTTTAGATCAAATTCATTTAGCTCCATTTTGGTATTAAATATTCCTAAATTAATTTTTGACTAGCTTCCGATTTTTGGCGAGGATCACATGAGTAGTTATTTTAGGCGTCTGTAACATCTTTTGCTGTTGGATTTCACTAAGGTTGGATGTAATCTGCTTCTTTCACCTTTCTATTAAACTTTAAAATGTAGTCTTTCTTCAATTATTTTTACCTTGATCAGTAATGTCAGGTTAACTAATTCTTTTTGCTTTTATTTGTTACAACCTTTTTTTTTATTATGTATTGGTTTTAATAATCTCTTTCTACTAAGCATGAGGTAGGAACAATGGGTGTTAGCCCTCAAAGGGGTTTTAATTTATCAAAGTGTAATTCTCTTTAAATATAGTTTCAATATATTTTTTTTTTTAAATGAATTGTCTCTTGTGATTTGACTAAAGAAATAGCGGTGTGTTGGTCATTTGGCAGACTTTTATATTTTAATGTTTCAAAGTAAACAATGTAATTTAATTTATTATTTTCCATTCAAAGAGCACTGTTGTTTTGTTTTATTTCTTGTTATAACTAAAATTTTTGTTTAACTAGTTAATACATGAATAATGAGGTCACCATATTAATTTTTTTAAACTTGTTTGTTTCATTTGTAGAGTAGCATCGCTCTATCTTTAGAGTTTAATTATTACTCAAAACCATTTTAAATCATATTTAAATATCTAATCTTTTTTATGTAAGTTTTTACTCCCTACAATGTAGCTCTTCTCTTTCGTCCTGATAGCTTTTTTGAGCCAGGTCAAATTATTTTCTCTGAATTGAAAGTTTAGATAGTTTGTAGTGCCAATTTTATTTTTTTGTTTTAGTCCTTTTATAACAACAATGACACTGTACCTTTGGATTGTTGGCACAAATCTGTGCTATTAGTGCATTGTTATTACTGTCTGTGGGAATATTGTGATTTGCATCTTCTTTTTATTTCACTAAATTGTATACATGTATTTGTATGAGAGAGAGAGGCGTACCACCCAAAGGAAAATCCAGTAGAACGAAGAAACCAAGTACTAAATGTGGGAATCCATACAAGCATCCAAGGAAAGGACCATTGGAAATGGGGCAAGGCAACCCCCAGATCCTTTTCCAGCTCCAAAACACAAGAAATGAAGCCACAGGGTCTGCCCCTCAGTGAACTTATCCTCGGAAACTTACTCCGACGGCCTAAAGACTGGCCTCCAGAAGAATCCAACACAACACCACCCCTACAGGCAGACAACGAATCCAAAGGTCACAGATCAACGAACTGAAGCGGTGCTACTCCAAAATATTTACCAGGAACAGTTACCTAGGAGCCCATTCAATCTCCAACGCTGTCCTGGGCATCCCCACCGGGTTTTGGTTGGGGCTCTACACCGTAGAGAGCCAGTGGTGAAAAAACATGTAAAAGCTAAGAGAGAAGACTCCAACCCATATGTGGCAGAGGTTTAGACCCACCGCGACCAGATGCTGCTACGACCAGCTCAAGGACTATAAGACAGCAATAAAGTGAATTAAAGTGAAAGTGTCAGTGAAATGTTCAGGGGGGGGGGAGGGAGGCGGGGTCAAGTTCAGCAGGGAGGAATTGGTATGTGACATTAAAGTGACCACCCCGAACAAAGAACCAACCAAGCCATCGAGGTCAGTTGTTAAAGCTAGGGTAGGGAGGTAGTCCACACATCCCTACATAAGGGGGAGCAGCCCGTGAAAAACACAAAGACAATACAGTCAAAAAACGACTTATGGAAAATGCAACAATGTATATAAAATAATAATGCACTGTAAGGTAACTTAGTGTATATGAATTAGAAATAAAACAATTTAGCAATAAGAACAGTAGACTATGAATAGCATAAGCTAGGTAGGCAACAATGATTGTAAACCTTTGGGTCTCACAATTGTAGACGTAAAAAATAAAGTATTCCAATTCCGATCTATCAGATAAGGACGAAACATTCCAGAAATACATCCAGCTTAAACGGACTTCGATACGAGACTGACCGCTGTCGGTGGAGGTGAGAGTTGCCTTGTTTTATGAGTTTATGTGGTCATAAACAGGAACCTCTAGGGGTTAGAGTTTTTGTCATTATTCTCTATATGTAAACAGTATTTTGGTTATGTCTATGTATTTATGTTAAAAGAAAATATATTAACTTCATAAACAGCCCAGTTGTTGTTTGATTTATATTTATCCTCTTCTCTGGCTCTGAGTTGAGACAGTTTGTTGTGGGACAACATAATGTAAGCCCTTCTATTCTCCAGGCGCTCAAACTAGGAGACTATAACTCTGTGTTAACTCCAATAAAAAAAAACTGTATCAGTATTCTGTGCTGTACATATTGCTAAGGAAAAGCTAAGAATAAAATTATATGTATACACTAACTGTATTTTACTTAATTCAATTGATGTTTGGTGTTATTTTCCTAGCCCAAATAAAAACTTAACCAAGTCGACTTTTTGGATAGTTTGAATTTTTCTAGTGATCCTTCCCTCAGCTTTGAATTAGCAAAGTTCGACTGTACCAATGTAATGTAAGGCTTTTCACAAAATGTTTTCAATTAGGTTTGTAAAGCGTTGGCAACAGAAATACATCAGAAAATGTCAAGTATATATACTGTGGTTATTTGTGGTTTAATATTGGATAACTTTTCAAGTATTTATTGTAAGATTAGTTCTGAAATGATTGTGTGTTTTATTAAAGTTTATGATACAAGTATTTAAAATTTACTTCTCATACAATATTCTGTATAAACAAGTCATTAATATCTAAAACAATTATATATCAATTAGATTACAAACACACACAAAAAAAAAAAAAAAAAGCAATCTTGTGTAACATATTTCTTAAACATACATATATCTACATAAAATAATAAGTAAAAATTGTATTACATTTATTCCAGTAATTAACTTTGAAGGCTAGAATATGTTAAGAAACACAAGGCAAATATCCAAAATGGACGTTGAAACAAGCATTAATTCGCTATAAGGCCATTCCACTCTTAAAATAGGCTAGATTCTATGTCTTATGGAGCAAACAGTGGCCATATCTCATCTGGGGAACATTTAAAAAATAGCCTATGTAGATAATATGACAACTGCACAGAACCTTCAGTTTCGTATGTTAAATTAATCAAGCATTATGGTTTTTAAAATATACATATTTTTTCAAACGGTGGGCACTTAATAACAGACTTTTGTTTAACCCATAAGCTGTCCACTATTAAGATATTTCATATTATTCCAATGAAAGATTGAAAGAAAAAAGATTTTATAAAATATAGGTTGCTAGTTTCACTATAACAATGTATGTGTTTAAGTTACAAGATGGCCACTCTTGGAAAAGGAAGCCAATGGGTTGGAAAACGAATGTGAGTGTCCATAAGAGCCTGTACTGCAATTTAAGAGTGCAATGTTCTACAGAAAAGTTTCCCAAATACGATTATGTGAGGTAAAGTCAAGGCATCCATGAAAAAGGATATTTATTTTACACGGTAAATTTAAAAATATTGTATGTACATTTGTATTTGGTGGATGAGACATTGTTTAGGTCATGTTGCTTTTAATGTACGACTTGTGTACTAAACTGACTTTTTAGCTATAATTCAGAACCTTCAGAGAATTCACCCTGCTTAATGTTCACACATTCAAGGGTCGATTCATACTAAGAAAACACTGAGTTGTTGTGGCGGTTAATCAAAGTAGGCTACTGTTGCCAATTGCCCGCATGTACTTGTGGATTTTCACTATAATCTGGAACCAAAACGAAGTAAAGAAACCGACTTGATGCAGCTACAGAAATGCAAATACAATTTCCAACAATTACACCAGATATGTATAGAAGAATTAGCACAAAAAAAAAAAAAAAATGAAATAAAGAGAATAAAAAATACTACACACTGCTCATTAAAATGTAGGTTGACATTTTTTGAATTTTTGTATAGTAGTAATAGTAATAAACAAAGTATATGATCCTATAATTTCATTTAAATGAGAGTAAAACCTTATAATTTTGTATCTTGCCAAGAATGTATACAGGATGGCTGCATTTATTTATGGGACATGAAAGAGGACAAAACGTGAAGCTGCCATCCACCTGGAAAAGGGTAACTTTTAGTTCAAAGGTATTTTACCTTGAACTAAGAAAATCTTTCACCTGTGGTGCACTTTTTATGGGCTGCGCTAAAACTATTTAAGGGGTTGTGTTATGTTTTACTGTATAAAAGGGTTCCGTGACTAAATTTTTATTTGGGAAACACTGCAAGTTCAGGATGACTGCTCTTTGGCATCTCTAATGTTCAAACAGACAGTTTCAACACTTGTATCTTAGTTAGCAGCATATCTGATGTTTTTAATATTACTTTTCTTTTAAGTGATTTTTATGAAATTACATTTAAAACAAATAACAATATTATTGTATTAGTCATCAACACACAATAGATATGATTAAATGTTTGTGATAAGTATTATTGCATACTTAAATGTATATTTTCATATATTTCTTAGTTCCCTAAATAATTCAGGCTTGGCAGTTATCCTGCTTTTGTTAGTTGACAACAGCTTGGTAATAATCTACTGGAGGTACTTATGTAAACAAACGTGTAAATAGTAAATCAAATATTTTATTTCACCCTTTCACAAAATATTTTGTGCCAAAGTTTAGAAACACTTCATATAAACATTCTACTTTCAAATTCTAAAAACATTTTTGAGTTTGACCTTTCCTTTCTAAATTCCAGGATTTCAACCCTTCATGTGTGAGCTTGATAAATAATAATAAGAAGTTATACATAGTTTACATTCCTAGATATGAAACACTTGGTTCTATGAAAGACCAGAGCATCTTTATCACATAAATTAACCTTTGATCTAATCGTTCTCCCAATAGTTCAGGTCAATCCAGAAAATAAACTTAAGATTTGTATCTTTAAAATAAAAACAGCAGTATCGCTAACTTCTTGATGCACAATTTATAGAATTTGGTAACATTTAAAAATGTCCTAGTTAAATGCCAACATCAGGAAAATAATGTAATTGGCCCGAGTTTATTGGTGGTGTTTATCATACCACTTTGAAAGTAAACAGTTTAATTTATTCTGAGAAAATACATTTTGGAGTTAATGTCCTACTTTCCAGTATTTATTCAATAAGCCCAAATACAAATTACTTGGTGAATTAAGTGTACATTTGTATAAAATAACAGAAAAAAGCAACATTTTAACTTATATTTTATGTCCTTGATAACTTTCACATTTAAATATACATGAGTCTGTATAAATTATTTCCCACTATAAAAAACAGTAAATCTTTTCAGTGCAGGATAACTAGATCCATCTACAAACTTTCAAATCAAATATGTCTTTACAAACTTTCCTTCTTACAGATGAGTGAAATACTCCATTATATGTTCACATGCAGCTGTGGTATGTTGCACTGAAACAAGAACATATTTACATTAAATATATTATGTTTTTGTTCATGCACATGTGATCAAATTAATTACAAGTATAGTGCTTGCTGGTTCTACTTTAATGATACTGGGCTTAAAAGTGCAGTTTTTTCTCTTCAATTAAGCTGGTGTAAGGTGAAATAAACAAGGCGTGTTGAAAAGCACTTGTGAATAACAATTAAATAGACACCAGTATAATTTTTTGAAATATATATAATTCACTTGTGAATGTTTATAACTATAGGACCTGGAGCTTAGAGGTCTAGGTTCAAGTTGTAAGAATGTAAAAGCATTAATTTTTAAGTGTTTATGGAGTTAGAATACAAACAAGAAGGATAGGAAAGTTAATCAGCTTACAGTAACTAAGGTATGCATTTTGTATCATGACAAACAGTCTAGTTTTGTTGAATAGATATATTTACCGTTGAGCGCCTTGTTTGCGTCTGCTGAGTCGGCGGCCTCGCTGATTCATATCCAGAGTGAAACGATCTGTATGCTGCCGATCTGTGCGCAACTCACGGGGAGTTGAAGACTTTGCCTGTAAGTATATATAACCAAGAGGGTATCAAGAAGGGCTTGTTGTTTCAGGGTAGAGTTACATTAGGCTTATGCCAGCAGATATAAACCCTACCTATGACAAATCACAATCCAAAATATGTATATGTGTAAGATACATCTTCCGCCACCCAACCACCTGTATCCACTAAACCTCCACCACCATTATAGACAGATATTACATATGCACTCAAAACAAGCTTCGCCCCCTTCTGCCTGGCTCAACACAAACTAGAAACACACCACTATCTCCACTAAGACAAACGTAGTCATAGCCTTCCAACGGTAGAAATAAACTATAAAAAAACATCACCACTCTTCTCCAATAAGGACAAACCACACAACACCTCTTCCCCCACTCAAGTAAGATAAAGAAGATGACTTTCAAACCACAAAGAAATGTACTCTATATGCTATGAGTGTCCTGTCCCAAGCTATGAGTAGGAGAATCAGACAGACAAGACATGCACAGCTGCAATCTTGGGAGATGATGTACTCTCATGCTACGGTGTCCTGTTCCAAGCTATGAGTAGGAGAATCAAATATAGTCAGCTGTGGACAGTCAACCTTTCAGTTCAACCATGACATCAGTCTACTCTCTTGACCTGATGAAGTGGTTTGTGACAGTGAAAGCTTGTCCTTAGAAATGTATTTGATGGTCTTTTAATGTACTATCTAAACAATTTCTACTCCAGTATCAAGGTAGGTGTACTGAAAATCCCTCCTAATCTAAACCATGAATTAGCCTAGTACTCGATTCCAAATAATACAATTCTTCCAAAATGTTTGAGTTAATTAATGGGAATTAACTCAACGATTTGGACGATTCTTGACAACTATTATTAAATAGTTTAATGTTATGTTTAAAATGATGATAAAATGAATTGTTGCTTCATGGCTTGCAAAAGTATGCAGAAACATTATACATTAAAGTAAAGAGTGTAACCCAAACGAGTGATAAGACATGGTGCTACAAAAACAAGTTAAGTTATAATAAAGGAAGACAACCTGAAAGGATAAGTTAGGCCTGGATTAGGATAGAGAAGTGTGTTTGTTCCTATTTGGCTTAACCTAACTCGCCTTTCAGGGTGGCTTCCTTCACTTTCACTTTACATTATTGTAGTGTGTTTCTACACTGTCTTATTATAATACAACAATGTTATGTTTAGCAAACAAATAGTTTCAAGTAAACAAAAAAATATAATTTGCAGCAAATGTGTACCATATTGACACTCAAACAAAGTTATTATTTATTTCTAGAATATGAAATGTTGAAAGAATTGTTTTAAAAATCCCATTCTAAAGACCGATTATTTTGAATAATATATTGTATTGTAGCTTCACTATCATAATAGTTTAAAAAAGACACATTTCAATAGAAACATAATTCAAACTATTACTATCAAAAATGGCAGAGGAGCAACACAAGTGAAATTTTTCTTTTAACACAAAATTCCCAGATACTCATCTTTAAGTACATGCATAATAAGTGGTTAATAGTCTTAAAATGAAAAATTAATATTAAAAAAAATTCTCTAAGAATATAATATTAATTGCAAAAGAAGGTGTTATTTAACTCACACTGTCTACTTTCAACATGAACTTCTCAATCAAATCCTCACAACTGAGATTCTCCTCGGGCTCCCATGTGTTGTCCTTGTTTTGGAAACCTTTCCAATGAATCAGAAATTCTCTTTTCCCACTTTTTTTGAAGTGAACATCCAATATTTTGTCAACCTAGAACAAACACAATAGAAAATTATCAACATTTTAGCTGAGATTGAAAATCTTATGAGGGTTATTTGGGTTTTACATTACTGATAAAAAAAAGTATTTTACATTGGATTTTTGAAAGTGCCAAACAGAATTTAGTACTTTAAGTTAATACTCAATAATTTTGTTTGGCACCTGTTTAGGTTTTACGCTCAAATAATTATTGTTCTCATATGTGTAGGCCTAAACCAGTATTTTTTAAATTATTTAACTTTTTGTGTTACCATATGTATATTAGTGGTTGAGTATATGTTTGGTGTTGATACATATTCTAGATGTTTACTCATTTTATGTAAATAAAGCTTAAAAAGAAGTTTTTACCATGTTTTTACTTTTTTTAAATGGAATAAATTCAAAACACTTGAAATTAAAAATGTTGTTTTTAAGAAATTAAAGTTACGTTAAATTAAGCCTAATTTATTTTAGTCAGCTCCAAAACAATGAAAACTTAACATCAATCAAATAACATAAGTAATCTCATGAATACATAAGAATTTGAAATTACAAACTTGTATAAAAGGGTTCATATCAGGCTAGCTTGCATTTACTTTAAACAAAGTGTCTACTCAATCTTGGGGCGAAAATTTCCTGATAATTCCAGGTTTTTCCAGGCGAGGTATTTTCACCAAGAAAAAAAATTGTTTTATACTTCTTGAACCAAGATTTATCATTACAAAGGAAATTTAGGTGCCGATTGTTTTAATTTTCATTTGGTGTGTCTAGCAACATCCAAAGGGCGGCCAAATCTTTGCTGTTTGTAGGAATGAATAAGGGGTAGGTTTACTTGCCCTTCTTGCCACATACTAAGCAGCTGGTAGCAAGTAATTTCCGGGAGTGGGCCAGGCCAACTCCATGAGGTCACCGCTTGAAAGCTTAGGTTGAAAGACCTTTATTAAGGTGATTCCCGTGATTGAGTTTCAACTTCCAGTAGGCCAACCTATGTTAAGCCCCCTAAGAGTAAAAGTGATTCCTGTGATTGAGTTTCAACTTCCAGTAGGCCAAACTATGTTAAGCGCCCTAAGAGTAAAAGTGATTCCTGTGATTGAGTTTCAACTTCCAGTAGGCCAACCTATGTTAAGCCCCCTAAGGGTAAAAGTGATTCCTGTGATTGAGTTTCAACTTCCAGTAGGCCAAACTATGTTAAGCCCCTATGAGTAAAAGTGATTCCTGTGATTGAGTTTCAACTTCCAGTAGGCCAACCTATGTTAAGCCCCCTATGAGTAAAAGTGATTCTTGTGATTGTGTTTCAACTTCCAGAAGGCCAACCTATGTTAAGCGCCCTAAGAGTAAACGTGATTCCTGTGATTGAGTTTCAACTTCCAGTAGGCCAAACTATGTTAAGCGCCCTAAGAGTAAAAGTGATTCCTGTGATTGAGTTTCAACTTCCAGTAGGCGAAACTATGTTAAGCCCCCTAAGAGTAAACATGATTCCTGTGATTGAGTTTCAACTTCCAGTAGGCCAAACTAAGTTAAGCCCCCTAAGAGTAAAAGTGATTCCTGTGATTGAGTTTCAACTTCCAGTAGGCCAAACTATGTTAAGCCCCTATGAGTAAAAGTGATTCCTATGATTGAGTTTCAACTTCCAGTAGGCCAACCTATGTTAAGCCCCCTAATAGTAAAAGTGATTCCTGTGATTGAGTTTCAACTTCCAGTAGGCCAAACTATGTTAAGCCCCTATGAGTAAAAGTGATTCCTGTGATTGAGTTTCAACTTCCAGTAGGCCAACCTATGTTAAGCCCCTAATAGTAAACGTGATTCCTGTGATTGAGTTTAAACTTCCAGTAGGCCAAACTATGTTAAGCCCCCTATGAGTAAAGGTGATTCCTGTGATTGAGTTTCAACTTCCAGTAGGCCAACCTATGTTAAGCCCCCTAATAGTAAAAGTGATTCCTGTGATTGAGTTTCAACTTCCAGTAGGCCAAACTATGTTAAGCCCCCTATGAGTAAAAGTGATTCCTGTGATTGAGTTTCAACTTCCAGTAGGCCAACCTATGTTAAGCCCCTAATAGTAAACGTGATTCCTGTGATTGAGTTTCAACTTCCAGTAGGCCAAACTATCTTAAGCCCCTATGAGTAAAAGTGATTCCTGTGATTGAGTTTCAACTTCCAGTAGGCCAAACTATGTTAAGCCCCCTAATAGTAAACGTGATTCTGTGATTGAGTTTCAACTTCCAGTAGGCCAACCTATGTTAAGCCCCCTAATAGTAAACGTGATTCCTGTGATTGAGTTTCAACTTCCAGTAGGCCAAACTATGTTAAGCCCCCTATGAGTAAAAGTGATTCCTGTGATTGAGTTTCAACTTCCAGTAGGCCAAACTATGTTAAGCCCCCTAAGAGTAAAAGTGATTCCTGTGATTGAGTTTCAACTTCCAGTAGGCCAACTTATGTTAAGCGCCCTAAGGATAAAAGTGATTCCTGTGATTGAGTTTCAACTTCCAGTAGGCCAAATTATGTTAAGCGCCCTAAGAGTAAAAGTGATTCCTGTGATTGAGTTTCAACTTCCAGTAGGCCAACCTATGTTAAGCCCCCTAAGGGTAAAAGTGATTCCTGTGATTGAGTTTCAACTTCCAGTAGGCCAACCTATGTTAAGCGCCCTAGAGTAAAAGTGATTCCTGTGATTGAGTTTCAACTTCCAGTAGGCCAAACTGTGTTAAGCCCCCTAAGGGTAAACGTGATTCCTGTGATTGAGTTTCAACTTCCAGTAGGCCAACCTATGTTAAGCCCCCTAATGATAAAAGTGATTCCTGTGATTGAGTTTCAACTTCCAGTAGGCCAACTTATGTTAAGCGCCCTAAGGATAAAAGTGATTCCTGTGATTGAGTTTCAACTTCCAGTAGGCCAACCTATGTTAAGCCCCCTATGAGTAAAAGTGATTCTTGTGATTGTGTTTCAACTTCCAGTAGGCCAACCTATGTTAAGCGCCCTAAGAGTAAACGTGATTCCTGTGATTGAGTTTCAACTTCCAATAGGCCAAACTATGTTAAGCGCCCTAAGAGTAAAAGTGATTCCTGTGATTGAGTTTCAACTTCCAGTAGGCCAAACTATGTTAAGCCCCCTAAGAGTAAACGTGATTCCTGTGATTGAGTTTCAACTTCCAGTAGGCCAAACTGTGTTAAGCCCCCTAAGAGTAAAAGTGATTCCTGTGATTGAGTTTCAACTTCCAGTAGGCCAAACTATGTTAAGCCCCCTATGAGTAAAAGTGATTCCTGTGATTGAGTTTCAACTTCCAGTAGGCCAACCTATGTTAAGCCCCCTAATAGTAAAAGTGATTCCTGTGATTGAGTTTCAACTTCCAGTAGGCCAAACTATGTTAAGCCCCCTATGAGTAAAAGTGATTCCTGTGATTGAGTTTCAACTTCCAGTAGGCCAACCTATGTTAAGCCCCCTAATAGTAAACGTGATTCCTGTGATTGAGTTTCAACTTCCAGTAGGCCAAACTATGTTAAGCCCCCTATGAGTAAAAGTGATTCCTGTGATTGAGTTTCAACTTCCAGTAGGCCAACCTATGTTAAGCCCCCTAATAGTAAAAGTGATTCCTGTGATTGAGTTTCAACTTCCAGTAGGCCAACTATGTTAAGCCCTAAGGATAAAGTGATTCCTGTGATTGAGTTTCAACTTCCAGTAGGCCAAACTATGTTAAGCCCCCTAAGGTAAAAGTGATTCCTGTGATTGAGTTTCAACTTCCAGTAGGCCAACTTATGTTAAGCCCCTAAGTAAAAGTGATTCCTGTGATTGAGTTTCAACTTCCAGTAGGCCAAATTATGTTAAGCGCCCTAAGAGTAAAAGTGATTCCTGTGATTGAGTTTCAACTTCCAGTAGGCCAACCTATGTTAAGCCCCCTAAGGTAAAAGTGATTCCTGTGATTGAGTTTCAACTTCCAGTAGGCCAACCTATGTTAAGCGCCCTAAGTAAAAGTGATTCCTGTGATTGAGTTTCAACTTCCAGTAGGCCAAACTGTGTTAAGCCCCTAAGGTAAAGTGATTCCTGTGATTGAGTTTCAACTTCCAGTAGGCCAACTATGTTAAGCCCCCTAATGATAAAAGTGATTCCTGTGATGAGTTTCAACTTCCAGTAGGCCAACTTATGTTAAGCCCCTAAGATAAAAGTGATTCCTGTGATTGAGTTCAACTTCCAGTAGGCCAACTATGTTAAGCCCCTATGAGTAAAAGTGATTCTGTGATTGTGTTTCAACTTCCAGTAGGCCAACCTATGTTAAGCCCCTAAGTAAAGTGATTCCTGTGATTGAGTTTCAACTTCCAGTAGGCCAACTATGTTAAGCGCCCTAGAGTAAAAGTGATTCCTGTGATTGAGTTTCAACTTCCAGTAGGCCAACCTATGTTAAGCCCCCTAGAGTAAAATGATTCTGTGATTGAGTTTCAACTTCCAGTAGGCCAACTATGTTAAGCGCCTAAGAGTAAAAGTGATTCCTGTGATTGAGTTTCAACTTCCATAGGCCAAACTATGTTAAGCCCCCTATGAGTAAAAGTGATTCCTTGATTGAGTTTCAACTTCCAGTAGGCCAAACTATGTTAAGCCCCCTATAGTAAAGTGATTCCTGTGATTGAGTTTCAACTTCCAGTAGGCCAAACTATGTTAAGCCCCCTATAGTAAAAGTGATTCCTGTGATTGAGTTTCAACTTCCAGTAGGCCAACCTATGTTAAGCCCCTAATAGTAAACGTGATTCCTGTGATTGAGTTTAACTTCCAGTAGGCCAAACTATGTTAAGCCCCCTATAGTAAAAGTGATTCCTGTGATTGAGTTTCAACTTCCAGTAGGCCAACTATGTTAAGCCCCCTATAGTAAAAGTGATTCCTGTGATTGAGTTTCAACTTCCAGTAGGCCAACTATGTTAAGCCCCTAATGAGTAAAAGTGATTCCTGTGATTGAGTTTCAACTTCCAGTAGGCCAACTATGTTAAGCCCCCTAAGATAAAAGTGATTCCTGTGATTGAGTTTCAACTTCCAGTAGGCCAACCTATGTTAAGCCCCCTATGAGTAAAAGTGATTCCTGTGATTGAGTTTCAACTTCCAGTAGGCCAAACTATGTTAAGCCCCTAATGAGTAAACGTGATTCCTGTGATTGAGTTTCAACTTCCAGTAGGCCAACTATGTTAAGCCCCCTAATAGTAAACGTGATTCCTGTGATTGAGTTTCAACTTCCAGTAGGCCAAACTATGTTAAAGCCCCCTATGAGTAAAAGTGATTCCTGTGATTGAGTTTCAACTTCCAGTAGGCCAAACTATGTTAAGCCCCCTAAAGTAAAAGTGATTCCTGTGATTGAGTTTCAACTTCCAGTAGGCCAACTATGTTAAGCCCCCTAATGAGTAAAAGTGATTCCTGTGATTGAGTTTCAACTTCCAGTAGGCCAAACTATGTTAAGCCCCTAGAGTAAAAGTGATTCCTGTGATTGAGTTTCAACTTCCAGTAGGCCAAACCTATGTTAAGCCCCCTAAGGGTAAAAGTGATTCCTGTGATTGAGTTTCAACTTCCAGTAGCCAACCTATGTTAAGCCCCTAGAGTAAAAGTGATTCCTGTGATTGAGTTTCAACTTCCAGTAGGCCAACTATGTTAAGCCCCCTAAGGTAAACGTGATTCCTGTGATTGAGTTTCAACTTCCAGTAGGCCAACCTATGTTAAGCCCCCTATGAGTAAAAGTGATTCCTGTGATTGAGTTTCAACTTCCAGTAGGCCAACTATGTTAAGCCCCTATAGTAAAAGTGATTCCTGTGATTGAGTTTCAACTTCCAGTAGGCAACTATGTTAAGCCCCTATAGTAAAAGTGATTCCTTGATTGAGTTTCAACTTCCAGTAGGCCAAACTATGTTAACCCCTATAGTAAAGTGATTCCTGTGATTGAGTTTCAACTTCCAGTAGCCAAACTATGTTAACCCCTAGAGTAAAAGTATTCTGTGATTGAGTTTCAACTTCCAGTAGCAACTGTTAGCCCCTAATAGTAAAGTGATTCCTGTGATTGAGTTTCAACTTCCAGTAGGCAACTATGTTAAGCCCCTATGTAAAGTGATTCCTGTGATTGAGTTTCAACTTCCAGTAGGCCAAACATGTTAAGCCCCTAATAGTAAAAGTGATTCCTGTGATTGAGTTTCACTTCCAGTGGCCAAACTAGTTAAGCCCCCAAAGTAAAGTGATCCTGTGATTGAGTTTCAACTTCCAGTAGGCCAACTTATGTTAAGCGCCCTAAGGATAAAAGTGATTCCTGTGATTGAGTTTCAACTTCCAGTAGGCCAAACTATGTTAAGCCCCCTAAGAGTAAAAGTGATTCCTGTGATTGGTTTCAACTTCCAGTAGGCCAACTATGTTAAGCGCCCTAAGATAAAGTGATTCCTGTGATTGAGTTTCAACTTCCAATAGGCCAAATATGTTAAGCGCCCTAAGAGTAAAAGTGATTCCTGTGATTGAGTTTCAACTTCCAGTAGGCCAAACTATGTTAAGCCCCCTAAGGTAAAGTGATTCCTGTGATTGAGTTTCAACTTCCAGTAGGCCAAACTTGTTAAGCCCCCTAGAGTAAAAGTGATTCCTGTGATTGAGTTTCAACTTCCAGTAGGCCAAACTTGTTAAGCCCCCTAAGGTAAAGTGATTCCTGTGATTGAGTTTCAACTTCCAGTAGGCCAACCTATGTTAAGCCCCTAATATAAAAGTGATTCCTGTGATTGAGTTTCAACTTCCAGTAGGCCAAACTATGTTAAGCCCTATGGTAAAAGTGATTCCTGTGATTGAGTTTCAACTTCCAGTAGGCCAACCTATGTTAAGCCCCCTAATAGTAAAGTGATTCTGTGATTGGTTTCAACTTCCAGTAGGCCAACTATGTTAAGCCCCTATGAGTAAAGTGATTCCTGTGATTGAGTTTCAACTTCCATAGGCCAACTATGTTAAGCCCCTAATAGTAAAAGTGATTCCTGTGATTGAGTTTCAACTTCCAGTAGGCCAAACTATGTTAAGCCCTATGAGTAAAAGTGATTCCTGTGATTGAGTTTCAACTTCCAGTAGGCCAAACTATGTTAAGCCCCCTAATAGTAAACGTGATTCCTGTGATTGAGTTTCAACTTCCAGTAGGCCAAACTATGTTAACCCCCTAGAGTAAAAGTGATTCCTGTGATTGAGTTTCAACTTCCAGTAGGCCAAACTATGTTAAGCCCCCTAATAGTAAAAGTGATTCCTGTGATTGAGTTTCAACTTCCAGTAGGCCAACCTATGTTAAGCCCCCTAATAGTAAAACGTGATTCCTGTGATTGAGTTTCAACTTCCAGTAGGCCAAACTATGTTAAGCCCCCTATGAGTAAAAGTGATTCCTGTGATTGAGTTTCAACTTCCAGTCGGCCAAACTATGTTAAGCCCCCTAAGAGTAAAGTGATTCCTGTGATTGAGTTTCAACTTCCAGTAGGCCAACTATGTTAAGCCCCCTATGATAAAAGTGATTCCTGTGATTGAGTTTCAACTTCCAGTAGGCCAACTATGTTAAGCGCCCTAAGATAAAAGTGATTCCTGTGATTGAGTTTCAACTTCCAGTAGGCCAACTATGTTAAGCCCCTATGAGTAAAAGTGATTCTGTGATTGAGTTTCAACTTCCAGTAGGCCAACTATGTTAAGCCCCTAATAGTAAACGTGATTCCTGTGATTGAGTTTCAACTTCCATAGGCCAAACTATGTTAAGCCCCTAAGAGTAAAAGTGATTCCTGTGATTGAGTTTCAACTTCCAGTAGGCCAACTATGTTAAGCCCCCTAAGAGTAAAAGTGATTCCTGTGATTGAGTTTCAACTTCCAGTAGGCCAACTGTGTTAAGCCCCTAAGAGTAAAGTGATTCCTGTGATTGAGTTTCAACTTCCAGTAGGCCAAACTATGTTAACCCCCTATGAGTAAAAGTGATTCCTGTGATTGAGTTTCAACTTCCAGTGGCCAACTATGTTAAGCCCCCTAAATAAAGTGATTCCTGTGATTGAGTTTCAACTTCCAGTAGGCCAACTATGTTAAGCCCCCTATGAGTAAAAGTGATTCCTGTGATTGAGTTTCAACTTCCAGTAGGCCAACTATGTTAAGCCCCTAAAGTAAACGTGATTCCTGTGATTGAGTTTCAACTTCCAGTAGGCCAAACTATGTTAAGCCCCTATGAGTAAAAGTGATTCCTGTGATTGAGTTTCAACTTCCATAGGCCAACTATGTTAAGCCCCTAAAGTAAAAGTGATTCCTGTGATTGAGTTTCAACTTCCAGTAGGCCAACTATGTTAAGCCCTAGAGTAAAGTGATTCCTGTGATTGAGTTTCAACTTCCAGTAGGCCAAACTATGTTAAGCCCTAATAGTAAACGTGATTCCTGTGATTGAGTTTCAACTTCCAGTAGGCCAAACTATGTTAAACCCCCTATGAGTAAAAGTGATTCCTGTGATTGAGTTTCAACTTCCAGTAGGCCAAACTATGTTAAGCCCCCTAATAGTAAAAGTGATTCCTGTGATTGAGTTTCAATTCCAGTAGGCCAACCTATGTTAAGCCCCTATAGTAAACGTGATTCCTGTGATTGAGTTTCAACTTCCAGTAGGCCAACTATGTTAAGCCCCCTAATAGTAAAGTGATTCCTGTGATTGAGTTTCAACTTCCAGTCGGCCAAACTATGTTAAGCCCCCTAAGAGTAAAAGTGATTCCTGTGATTGAGTTTCAACTTCCAGTAGGCCAACTATGTTAAGCCCCCTAAGGATAAAGTGATTCCTGTGATTGAGTTTCAACTTCCAGTAGGCCAACTATGTTAAGCCCCATAAAGTAAAGTGATTCCTGTGATTGAGTTTTCAACTTCAGTAGGCCAACTATGTTAGCCCCCTATAGTTAAAAGATTCCTGTGATTGAGTTTAACTTCCATGGCCAAACTATGTAAGCCTATGAGTAAAAGTGATTCTGGATGAGTTTAATTCCGTAGGCCAAACTATGTTAAGCCCCTAAGTAAGTGATCCTTGATTGAGTTTCAACTTCCAGTAGGCCAAACTATGTTAAGCCCCCTAATGATAAAAGTGATTCCTGTGATTGAGTTTCAACTTCCAGTAGGCCAACTATGTTAAGCCCCTAAGAGTAAAAGTGATTCCTGTGATTGAGTTTCAACTTCCAGTAGGCCAACTATGTTAAGCCCCTAATAGTAAAAGTGATTCCTGTGATTGAGTTTCAACTTCCAGTAGGCCAACCTATGTTAAGCCCCTAAGAGTAAACGTGATTCCTGTGATTGAGTTTCAACTTCCATAGGCCAAACTATGTTAAGCGCCCTAAGGTAAAGTGATTCCTGTGATTGAGTTCAACTTCCAGTAGGCCAAACATGTAGCCCTAGATAAAGTGATCTGTGATGTTCAACTTCATAGGCAACTGTTAAGCCCTAAGAGTAAAAGTGATTCCTGTGATTGATTTCAACTTCCGTAGGCCAACTATTTAAGCCCTAGGTAAAATGTTCCTGGATTGAGTTTCAATTCCGTAGGCACTGTTAAGCCATAAGTGTCCTGTGATGAGTTTCACTTCGTAGCACTATGTAGCCTGATAAGTGATCCTGGATGGTTACTTCAGCAACTGTTAGCCAATGTAAGTGATTCTGTGATTGGTTCACTTCTAGCAACATGTTACCTAAGTAAAATGATTCCGTGAGAGTTCACTTCGTAGCACTTGTAAGCCCTAAAGTAATGATTCTTGATTGATTCACTTCCAGTAGGCCAAACAGTAAGCCCCTAGAGTAAGGTCTGTGATTGAGTTTCACTTCATAGGCAATAGTAAGCCCCTAATAAAGTGATTCTGGATGAGTTTCACTCAGTAGGCAATAGTAACCTATGAGTAAAGTGATTCGTGTTTCACTTCAAGGCAACTAGTAAGCCCCTAAGAAAAGGATTCTGTGATGAGTTTCAATTCCATAGCAACCTAGTTAAGCCCTAAGTAAATGATTCGTATTGGTTTCAACTTCAGTAGCCAAACTATGTTAAGCCCTATATAAGGATTCTGTGATTGAGTTCAACTTCATGCCACTATGTTAGCCCTAAGATAAAAGTGATTCCTGTGATTGAGTTTCAACTTCCAGTAGGCCACTATGTTAAGCCTAAGATAAAAGTGATTCCTGTGTTGGTTTCAACTTCAAGGCCAAACTAGTTAAGCCCTAAATAAAAGTGATTCCTGTGATTGAGTTCACTTCCAGTAGGCCAACTATGTTAAGCCCTAGGTAAAAGTGATTCGTGATTGAGTTCACTCCAGTAGCAATATGTAAGCCCAGTAAAGTGATTCCGTGATGATTTCAACTTCCAGTAGCCAACTATGTAGCCTAGGTAAAAGTGATTCTTGATGGTTCAACTTCCAAGGCCACTATGTTAAGGCCTAAGTAAAGTGATTCCTGTGATTGAGTTCAACTTCAGTAGCCAAACTGTTAAGCCCAGGTAAGGATTCCTGTGATTGAGTTCAACTTCGAGCAAACTATGTAGCCCTAAATAAATGATCCTGTATTGTTCAACTTCCAGAGGCAACTAGTTAAGCCCTAAGTAAGTGATTCCTGTGATTGAGTTCAACTTCCATAGCAACTATGTAGCCCCCTAAGTAAAGTGATTCTTGTTTCAATTCCAGCCAACTATGTACCCTAATAAGTGATTTGTATGAGTTCACTTCAGTTGAGTTAACTTCCATAGCCAACTTTAAGCCCTAAGAAGGATCTTGATGAGTTATTCCAGCAAACTTAAGCCTAGATAAGTGATTCTGTGATGATTTCAACTTCCTAGCCAAACTTGTTAAGCCCCAAGTAAATGATTCCTGTGATTGATTTAACTTCCAGTAGCCAACTATTTAAGCCCTATAGAAAAGTGATCTGTGATTGAGTTTACTTCAGTAGGCCAACTATGTTAAGCCCCTAAAGAAGTGATCCTGTGATTGGTTTCAACTTCAGTACCAATTTACCTATGAAGTATCCTGTGTTGATTCACTCCAGTGGCACATTTAACCCTATAAGTGATTCTGTGTGTTCAACTCCAGTGCCAACTAGTTAAGCCCCCTAGAAAGTTTCTGATTGATTATTCCAGACCACATTAGCCATTAAAGTTTCGTTGAGTTTCAACTTCAGTAGGCAAACTGTTAGCCCAGAAGTATTCCTGATGATTTCACTTCCAGTAGCCACTATGTTAAGCCCCCTTAAGTTCGTTTGAGTAACTTCATAGCCAATTTACCCTAGTAAAGTGATGTGATTGGTCAACTCCATAGCACTATGTAACCCAATAGTAAAAGTGATTCTTAGTTTCAACTCATAGCATTACCTAGTAAGGATCTGTGATGATCAACTCCTAGGCCAACTATGTAACCTAAATAAAAGTTCGGATGTTCATTCATGCCAACATGTTAAGCCCCTAGATAAAGGATTCGTGATGATTCATCTAGCCACTTTAAGCCCCTAGATAAAAGTGATTCTTGAGAGTTTCAACTTCCAGTAGGCCAAACTATGTTAAGCCCCCTAAGAGTAAAAGTGATTCCTGTGATTGAGTTTCAACTTCCAGTAGGCCAACTATGTTAAGCCCCCTAATGAGTAAAAGTGATTCCTGTGATTGAGTTTCAACTTCCAGTAGGCCAAACTATGTTAAGCCCCTAATAGTAAAAGTGATTCCTGTGATTGAGTTTCAACTTCCAGTAGGCCAAACTATGTTAAGCCCCCTAAGAGTAAAAGTGATTCCTGTGATTGAGTTTCAACTTCCAGTAGGCCAAACTATGTTAAGCCCCTAAAGAGTAAAAGTGATTCCTGTGATTGAGTTTCAACTTCCAGTAGGCCAAACTATGTTAAGCCCCCTAAGAGTAAAAGTGATTCCTGTGATTGAGTTTCAACTTCCAGTAGGCCAACCTATGTTAAGCCCCCTAATAGTAAAACCCCCTAAAGTAACGTGATTCTGTGATTTGAGTTCAACTCCAGTAGCCAAACTATGTTAACCCCCTATGAGTAAAAGTGATTCCTGTGATTGATTCAACATACCGTAGGCCAAACTATGTTAAGCCCCCTATAGTAAAAGTGTCCTGCATTGAGTTTCAACTTCCAGTAGCCAACCTATGTTAAGCCCCCTAATAGTAAACGTGATTCCTGTATTGAGTTTCAACTTCCCATAGGCAAATATGTTAATCCCCTATAGTAAAAGTGTTCCTGTGATTGAGTTTCAACTTCCAGTGGCCAAACTATGTTAACCCCTAAGAGTAAAAGTGATTCCTGTGATTGAGTTTCAACTTCCAGTAGGCCAACTTATGTTAAGCCCCCTATGATAAAAGTGATTCCTGTGATTGAGTTTCAACTTCCAGTAGGCCAAACTATGTTAAGCCCCCTAAAGTAAAAGTGATTCCTGTGATTGAGTTTCAACTTCCAGTAGGCCAACTATGTTAAGCCCCTAGAGTAAAAGTGATTCCTGTGATTGAGTTTCAACTTCCAGTAGGCCAAACTATGTTAAGCCGCCCTAATAGTAAAAGTGATTCCTGTGATTGAGTTTCAACTTCCAGTAGGCCAACCTATGTTAAGCCCCCTAATGGTAAAAGTGATTCCTGTGATTGAGTTTCAACTTCCAGTAGGCCAACCTATGTTAAGCCCCCTAGAGTAAAAGTGATTCCTGTGATTGAGTTTCAACTTCCAGTAGGCCAAACTATGTTAAGCCCCCTAAGAGTAAAAGTGATTCCTGTGATTGAGTTTCAACTTCCAGTAGGCCAACCTATGTTAAGCCCCCTAATGATAAAAGTGATTCCTGTGATTGAGTTTCAACTTCCAGTAGGCCAACTATGTTAAGCGCCCTAAGGAGTAAAAGTGATTCCTGTGATTGAGTTTCAACTTCCAGTAGGCCAAACTATGTTAAGCCCCCTATGAGTAAAAGTGATTCTGTGATTGATTTCAACTTCCAGTAGGCCAACCTATGTTAAGCCCCCTAAGAGTAAACGTGATTCCTGTGATTGAGTTTCAACTTCCAATAGGCCAAACTATGTTAAGCGCCCTAAGAGTAAAAGTGATTCCTGTGATTGAGTTTCAACTTCCAGTAGGCCAAACTATGTTAAGCCCCCTAATGATAAAAGTGATTCCTGTGATTGAGTTTCAACTTCCAGTAGGCCAACTTATGTTAAGCGCCCTAAGGATAAAAGTGATTCCTGTGATTGAGTTTCAACTTCCAGTAGGCCAACCTATGTTAAGCCCCCTATGAGTAAAAGTGATTCTTGTGATTGTGTTTCAACTTCCAGTAGGCCAACCTATGTTAAGCGCCCTAAGAGTAAACGTGATTCCTGTGATTGAGTTTCAACTTCCAATAGGCCAAACTATGTTAAGCGCCCTAAGAGTAAAAGTGATTCCTGTGATTGAGTTTCAACTTCCAGTAGGCCAAACTATGTTAAGCCCCCTAAGAGTAAACGTGATTCCTGTGATTGAGTTTCAACTTCCAGTAGGCCAAACTGTGTTAAGCCCCCTAAGAGTAAAAGTGATTCCTGTGATTGAGTTTCAACTTCCAGTAGGCCAAACTATGTTAAGCCCCCTATGAGTAAAAGTGATTCCTGTGATTGAGTTTCAACTTCCAGTAGGCCAACCTATGTTAAGCCCCCTAATAGTAAAAGTGATTCCTGTGATTGAGTTTCAACTTCCAGAGGCCAAACTATGTTAAGCCCCCTATGAGTAAAAGATGATTCCTGTGATTGAGTTTCAACTTCCAGTAGGCCAACCTATGTTAAGCCCCCTAATAGTAAACGTGATTCCTGTGATTGAGTTTCAACTTCCAGTAGGCCAAACTATGTTAAGCCCCCTATGAGTAAAAGTGATTCCTGTGATTGAGTTTTCAACTTCCAGTAGGGCCAACCTATGTTAAGCCCCTAATAGTAAAAGTGATTCCTGTGATTGAGTTTCAACTTCCAGTAGGCCAAACTATGTTAAAGCCGCCTATGAGTAAAAGTGATTCCTGTGATTGAGTTTCAACTTCCAGTAGGCCAAACTATGTTAAGCCCCCTAATAGTAAACGTGATTCCTGTGATTGAGTTTCAACTTCCAGTAGGCCAAACTATGTTAAACCCCCTATAGTAAACGTGAATTCCTGTGATTGAGTTTCAACTTCCAGTAGGCCAAACTATTTAAGCCCCCTATGAGTAAAAGTGATTCCTGTGATTGAGTTTCAACTTCCAGTCGGCCAAACTAATGTTAAGCCCCCTAAGAGTAAAAGTGATTCCTGTGATTGAGTTTCAACTTCCATAGGCCAACTTATGTTAAGCGCCCTAAGGATAAAAGTGATTCCTGTGATTGAGTTTCAACTTCCAGTAGGCCAAACTATGTTAAGCGCCCTAGAGTAAAAGTGATTCCTGTGATTGAGTTTCAACTTCCAGTAGGCCAAACTATGTTAAGCCCCCTATGAGTAAAAGTGATTCCTGTGATTGAGTTTCAACTTCCAGTAGGCCAACCTATGTTAAGCCCCTATGAGTAAAAGTGATTCTTGTGATTGTGTTTCAACTTCCAGAAGGCCAACCTATGTTAAGCGCCCTAAGAGTAAAACGTGATTCCTGTGATTGAGTTCAACTTCCAGTAGGCCAAACTATGTTAAGCGCCCTAAGAGTAAAAGTGATTCCTGTGATTGAGTTTCACTTCCAGTAGGCGAAACTATGTTTAAGCCCCCTAAGAGTAAACGTGATTCCTGTGATTGAGTTTCAACTTCCAGTAGGCCAAAACTATGTTAAGCCCCCCTAAGATAAAAGTGATTCCTGTGATTGAGTTTCAACTTCCAGTAGGCCAAACTATGTTAAGCCCCCTATAGAAAAGTGATTCCTGTGATTGATTTCAACTTCCAGTAGGCCAACCTATGTTAAGCCCCCCTAATAGTAAAAGTGATTCCATTGATTGAGTTTCAACTTCCAGTAGGCCAAACTATGTTAAGCCCCCTATGATAAAAGTGATTCCTGTGATTGAGTTTCAACTTCCAGTAGGCCAAACTATGTTAAGCCCCCTAATAGTAAACGTGATTCCTGTGATTGGGGTTTCAACTTCCAGTAGGCCAAACTATGTTAAGCCCCTATGAGTAAAGGTGATTCCTGTGATTGATGTTTCAACTTCCAGTAGGCCAACCTATGTTAAGCCCCCTAATAGTAAAAGTGATTCCGTGATTGAGTTTCAATTCCAGTAGGCCAACCTATGTTAAGCCCCCTAATAGTAAAATGAATTCCTGTGATTGAGTTCAACTTCCAGTAGGCCAAAAATGTTAAGCCCCCTATGAGTAAAAGTGATTCCTAGTTTGTTTGACTCGCTCCCAGCAAGAGGAGCCAATTCTTCCCGACGATGGAAGTCTAGCCAAAATTCAAAACTAAGTTGACACTTCAGTCCAATTGTACAGTAATGAACAGGTACAGTTGGGTATTCATACAATTATCCTTCCACTTTTGATGAAATTAAGCAGTTAAAAGAATGTATCATCAGTCTTGATATGTGAGGGGCAGTTCTTTATATATCTTTATTGATAAATCTCTACCCCAATGATGCATAAGCAATTCTGTAAAAGAGAAGGAGCGTCCCATTATTAACAATTTTCAAAGTACTTGCCAAGCAGGCTTTAATTCAAAGGTAGTGTCTACCTTTGATAGCAGAAAAGAACAGTGAGGTAGCTTGTGTAAGCCTTATCGCTGAATATATATATATATATATATCTTAGATTCATTTCCGTTAGTGATTTTTTAGCATTGCGTCTTATTATGTATGTGTTTCATGTTTATTTGCATATCACTAATTAAGCTAGTGAATTAGGGATGGCTGAGGTTTTAATTTAGAGGAAGCTTAAGCTCATTTGCATGGAGGGAAGTGGAAAAGCACTAAGGGTCATGTTATTGAGCAGAGTAGAAACGAACTCAGGTCATTGCTTTATAAATCATATTTTTAAAAAAGTCTTTAACTATTTTTTTCAAATTAATATCTGGGAAGGCTAGTGATAAATAATACTGTATACTTATTTTTCAAAGAAAACATTATTTAAGGTAAAATTAGAGATAACTCATTTTTGAATATTTTGTCACCAACTATAATAACCTATATGAGAAGAGTATTTAGCTTACGATTTTGTCGTACCATTTATTTGTGTTTATTAGTAGGCAGGTAAAATAAAAAATAACTCAAATTTAATATGCTAAATTTAGCCACTGTGCTTTGATTAATTTACAAACTTTAAAGGCTAAAGAGGCAATAAAATATTTTAAAAGCAGTTTCATTTCGAAGACTTGAACAATTTTGACTATAAATATATGTTATTTTTATTACTGATATCACCACGTCATACTACCTGTTCATGTTATACGCCTATATGATAATCTAATTGGGTAGTAATGAGAAAGGAAGCATTTGAGAGGTTATCTACCAGCATTTTTATGTAAAGTGATGGGGAAACAATTTAGGAAAAACTATCCTCAGTAGATCCAACCAGGATTTGAACCCCAAGCGCTCTGCTATCAGCGAGCCAATTTAACACTGGAGTGACACATTAGACCACTCAGCCACTGAAGTGGGTATCTGTTATTTAATACTGTGTTTACAGTTTTCAAACATCTATAGGATTTACACAATTTTCCAGAAATAAATGTTTTTGGGAATAATGTTTCATCCTATTAGTAGATTTAAACTTTAGTAATATCTCCACGGTGTCAGCCTGCAAGCAGGCTATACCAATCAAGAGGCTGCTGTATGTTGGCTAAGATAGTGCCAACATTTTCAGACTGAGGGTCATCACAACGAGCTCTCCAGTCTTCTATCTCAGTTTTATATACTGAAACGCTACTTATTCATTCAAGTAGCTCCTCATTTGTCCTCACGAGGTTGATTTTGGTTCCGTTTCAGACCCACTGCTTCGCAGACAGAATTGGAAGCACTGGGGATCGAAGCCGGTACTTCGGGATCTGAAGTCAGTAAATCTGATCACTATACCACAGAGTGTTGGGTATCAACTACTTACTTACTTTGTGGCATTGGGAGCACAAACGTTCACTAACTTTAATGGTTTTAAATATATCTTACTTATCATCGGCTCCATGTCGTGGTCAAGATTGCTAAAGTGCTATGACTGAGCAATGATTGCGTAAATTAATAGCTCTAGTAACTTTGCAAGTTAGATTCTAATCAATTATATATTTGAGTTTCTTTGTGCACCCTTTCTTCCATCGACCCATGCTTCACAAACTTGTTATTCACAAGGATATAAAATAATATTGTTTAAATACTTTTCCACCTCAACATTTTTACAATATATTGGATCTTGTTCGAAAGCAAAAAAAGTCCCATTTTGTTAATTATATAAAAAGTAGTCACCGTGGGTACGTTTTGTTCAGGATTCGATATATTTCTTCTGAAAATAGCGCACAAACTGTGAGAATGAAACAGATTCAAATTAAAAGTAATCACATTTAATAAGCTAATAAAATAAAATTAACATATTCACACTTTGAGTACAAAAAAGTCGTTCATTCAATTTTTGAAAAATAACTTATTCCAAAGCCCAATGAAAGTTAAATCCTAAGCCGTAAAATAAATATAGTAGATATAAACATACTGAGAATTTCTCCAAATTACATTTAGACCTCATTTTGTTTAGATTAACTATGTTTGATATGAGCAGGAATGTTTATTTTTATTTATTATAATAGTGGATTAAAAATTCAATGTACAGTTGTTTTCATATACTTTGAATATTAATACTATTCTTACAACATGTAGTGCTCAAGAATGAGAAAACCCGTGAAAGAATGTAGGATAAGGAGTGAAGAATTTTACATGTTTTACTGCCTCAGGTAAATAAGGGCTAGTGTCATAGAACTTTTTATGTTGAGAAGCATGTGTTTTTTTATTTGAAAATAATGTATCACTAGAGTAATACTCTCATCGAAGAAAGTTGGGACCAACTATCTTTATTCACACAGCAGTTAAGACTTTGTGAGTATTTTAGTTACTTAATATATTAAGATGTTTATATTTAATTACACAAATTTTCATAATTGGACATTGGCCCTTCTTATCCCAATACACACAGTATTAATGTTTCTTGACCCAAGAAGGTCACAGAGATTAGCTTCACCCTCTACTGCCACCTGGATTCCGATACAGCAGGTTAACCAACGCTTGCAAAACGATACTAGCTTGTAAATGGGTACCGATCATTCTAACGGCACACTTAGACACCTATTTGAAGAAAAAGTTGTATTTAAAACCATGTATTTTGACTAGTGTCGACTTGAGAGTCGTTAGAGCTCAATATCGTCGTAATTATTGAAGCTAACCCAAATTTTAAAATACATTTAAAAATAAAAATAAATTATTCATTAAATAATATGTTATAAACAAACATTCTAGCTTAATTGTAGAAAGAAAATAAATAAATCTATTAATAACTTTTGTTTTCCCATTTTAAATGCATTGAAATGGAAATTCCATAAGAATTATGAAAGATGCCCAGATATGTTACTAAAATTAATAAAAACAACAATGATGGGTTATTAAATATTTTTTTTTAAACTTTTTTTGTTTAAAATCGTGCATTTATGGGTAGGCTCAGCCTTAAAGTCAGTCAATAATAACACAAAAGAGATTTTATAAAACATTTATCAAAACATCAATATTCATAATTTTTTTTAAAAAAGCATACAAACCCTAGTAACCCAAAGGACGCTTGTGAAATAAATAATCCCAAAGAGCTTCCCATTATAATTGGTTGCAGCTGTCCGGTAGGAATATGATAAATAAATTATTATAGAAAAATAGATGGCTGTAAAAAGCTTCCCTCCCAAATGGCTGTATTCAGTAAAAGACCAATGTTAAAGTTTAGCTATACTAAATTATTATAAACAGGTACTCCCTTATAATAGTTTATTTTCACTGGATTAATTATCTTAAGCTATTTTAAAATTATATCAAAATAAAATCATAAGAATCTAAAGAAAATTTCTGTAATTTTGTCTTTTTCAGGATCAAGAGAAAATCCGTCAAATCTATTGATGTTGCACTCTGCCTAGGTATAATTTTTTTTTACTTCCCATAGAAGTAATAAATGTTTAAATGTTGAGTAAACTTCCCAAATTAAAATGGTAACCTACATTTAATTGAAAAACTTAGAACGATTGTATTTAAAATATAGTTATAAATATATTTAGTCTGTGTACCTCATACTCCTTTTCTTCCGAGTCGTCATCAGAGTACTCATTTTTTTTCTTTTTTTTAGTCTCTACTTTTTTCTTGCTGGCTGGAGTTGGTTTGGATCTCTTTTTCTCATTATGAGTTTGGAAATAAACTTTAATAATTTCTGGGCAGTTTAGAGAGTCTTCAAACTCCCAAGTGTCGTTGTCGGGACCATATCCTTTCCAGCGAATTTTAAACTGTTGCTTGCCCCGATGTTGTCTACTATCGATGATGCAATCAACCTGTAAAAATACAACACTTTTATTTCCTGCATTTGACAAATATAGAAAACGAGGCAATACAACACTTAGTGCCTTGTGTTAGAAGTAGATTTGTGAAGGGTTTAAAGAGCATCACATTCCATGTTTGGACTTGTTTTATGTTTACGTTCCAAAAGTATACTTTAGACCAGCAGTTCCCAAACTGTGGTACGTACAATTATTCCCGGTGGTACGCCGTGAGAAGCCAAACTAAACGAGAACATTAAATTTGTAAAGAGATAGGGCCTCATCAAAGCTTAGAAACATATTCGAACTAAGCCCAGACAAAAATAAGAGTGATTTAAACAGTGGCTGTAGTGGTGGCAAAATTTACTAAAACTCAGAAAGCCGGCGCAGTTTGTTATTATATACCTGTGCATCATTAAAAATGTAGTGAAATAGTAAATATTCAACACGATCACGGATCACGATCCGTTCAAAAGGTTGAGGAAACACTGCTTTAGGTTACTGTGTAAAACAAAAAATGCTGTATTAAATTAGTAGCTATCACACAAACATTAAAAACTAATTGATTACTAAGTTAATCCAAGAACTGCCAATATAGGTCCAATATTTTAATTTACCTTATGCGTGATTCTAGGTCCTCAGAAACAAGAATCCAGTTTTAAAATAACTTAAAAGTTTTAAGCATCATAGCCACTTATTGGTGTGTGTGTGTGTGTGTGTGTGTGTGTGTGTGTGAGTGTGTGCATGCAAGAAAACATTTGATAAACTGTTTGTTTTAGTAAAATGGCTTTGTCTAATACATTCAGTATAAATAGTGTAAATATTTTGGATACACCAAATGATGCAAGTATTACTGAAAAGTGTGGGAATATTGTACAGTAGTGCGATGTAAAGCCTAGTTTACACGGTGCCGACTTTCTAACTTGGCTCTTTTGTACTATCCCTTATTGTTCACCCTGGAGAAGTCAATGAGTGCCATAAGCATGAAAATGTCTGAATATTTTATAGTTCTTATTTTAAAGATATTAAAATAGTTTTCTTTGCTACTGTGTGATGAATTGTCTTTAAATATGAGGCGGCGAAGAATATGACTAAAAGAGAGTGGACAAGGGAGTGGCTGTGTGAGAGGTCTTATAGTAGCATCATCAGCAATATTGAAAGAACCGTGTGGTCACGTTCCAAGTGGATATAAAGCTGTTACCAGAATATCTGGGGAGTTTATTGAACTAAAATTTTGAAATTACAGTATTTCCATTAAATTAGGGCCAGTCAGGGCTTTTATGATACACTTAGAAAATTTGGGCTAATGTAATACAATGCACATATAAAATGTTTTATTTTGAATAAAATATTTAAATACCTTCTTAAAAAAAATTCATCGTATTTTACTTGCCTATAATGAATTTTATATTGCCTTGTGTGTTTAGATTTAACTCTACAAATAGTCTTATTTATGAAGCTAAAATTTGATTTGTCAACTTTCAGTATATCTTAAAGACAAATGAAGATATTCAAAATCAGAATGTTGTGATGTAATTATCTACATTTTGTGAACAATTTGTTCGTTTCTCACTAAAGGAAGTATTTTATATTGATGATTAAGTTCTAAGGATTGCGATACACAGGGTGTGTGCTATTATGATACTTAAATGTGGACATATGCCCATTTTTTCTATAGATTCAAAACTTTATTTAATTAAAAATGGGCTCCCTACTATATTTTGTTTTATATTTAATGTAAAGGATAGGTAGTAGTTTGTAGGCCCAGTTAGATATTTCAAATTATGTGTTGTTGGTCGTACAGTTTACAAACCTGTACAATGTTTTTTGTTGTTTGTTTTGGTTAGGATTATGGTTTTGATTTCAATTTGTTGTAATGTTGCACTGTAGGCCCTAAATTTTATCTCCTTGGTTGTTTTCTTCCAACCAGTGCTTTATAGTGTTTAATTATTAGAGAAGGCATCTTTAGTGGAAAGTGGTGAGTCATTGTGGGCAGTGTCAAAGCAATTAAACCTAGATAAAATGTACTTGCGTCTTTAAAAATAGTAATTTGAATTTCCCACAAAGAGGACCTGGGCAGAAGAAGGCATTTGCAGTTCAAGTTGAAGAAAGAAGTGTTGGATGTCGTAAAAGAGTATGTGGAGGAAAACAGTTTGCCAGTACCATTTAAAGATGGGTGGCTTCCTTGGACATGACTGGTTCAAAAAGTTTTGCAAGAAGGATTGCTAGTGGGGATTCTTTTATCAAATGTGGTTTTTATGATATATTAATAAGATAAAAATTTAGCGACTTTGTTATGTCATGATACAGGGATACCAACAGAAAGTTTAAAAATAATAAATTTGTGAACCTGGTCCAGGATTTGTCCTCCACACAGAAACCAATAACACCAGCCTCATATTTCCTGCAGCTCTACACTGGGCCTATCCAAGTGTCAGCCTAGCTTCATGATCCAAACTCAACAAGCTTACCCCTGCTTTTAGAGGTGAAAGAGAAGCACACTGCTCTAACCAAGTGAACAAGGTAAACTGACTTCAAGGAGTACACAAAGGCTAGGGGCAAGGGGAAAAAACAAGGTGAGGAAACAATTGAAGATGCATCTCTAAAACCGCATCAGCCTTGACAGGGCTCACACTGAGATCTATTTTAGGGACTTTAGGGTACTTTCAAGACAAAAAATAGGGACCTCAAAAGAACGAGCACAACAAAAATGTTATTCAAAAACATGTTTTTTTAACCCCTACCCTTAACCCTAAAACCAAAAACCATTCAATCCAAAAAACTTCTGTTTGCTCTTAAGTTCATTTTTTGCTTGTATTTTAAGTTTATTTAATGTTTTAGCCATATTATATGACTAAAATTAGGTTTATTGATTTGACTAATGAAGTTATTAAAGACAATGCTTTTTTTCCCTAATGTCTTTTCTGTATGTGTTTCTTTAATTGCCTATTCCTTCAATCTTTAGACCTTTATGTCCCCCCAATAGCCCATGAGCTACCTGCAGTTCTTTTCAGCTCAGGTGTAATACATGATGATGTTTGCTCAAGAAGTTTGTCATCTGCACTCTTTATTTGTCTTCATATCATCAAAATACTTATTTTCTTCACTTTATACTCTTAAGGTTTCTTCTTTTGCCCTTTCTCTCTGCTCATCTTGTGATCACATGTCCAGATGTTGAAAAGTCCCCCTCAACATCAGAATTACCATGTGACAATGAAAGACAGGCTTCAACTACTATTGTTACTCCCTTGTATTTTGTGGCATTGATTCATCACATTCTTTACTTCAAACACTTCTTTCCTAAACGTTTCAAGGTCATCATCAATTCCTATGAGTGTTTCTGCTTGTATCATCTTCTGTTCATCGATAAAGTGGTCTGTATGGACATCAAAAGGCATCATCCTCACCATTTTAAGAAGTTTTGTTTCACTACTGGTAGCTTAGGAAGTTGCGATTCTTCTGGAGGTATTTCCCAGATACAATGAAGTGTTTCTAAACTTTTGACTCTAAGTTAAGGGCTTCCTTCCAATTATTTAACTTTTTTTTAACTCATTCTAGACTTCCACATTTATATTAATGTTGTGAGGTTTTTTAAAGAAAGGAAAAGTCTCAATTTGTCTCAGGTTTGCAAACTCTATTACTAATTTCCCTCAAAAGTTCCACCAAATGCTTGTACAATACATGAATCATGGGAGTTTATTTTTGAAAAATGAGAGAGTACTCTGAGAACATGTCAGCACTTGATTTGACAGAAAGAATTTCGCCTTTCATCAACGATGACTTTTGCAGTGGTACAAATTCTAGAAAATATTTTGTTACAGAAGGCCATTGCTAAAGGAGTCGAACAGCTGCTGGTCCTAGTGTCAACCAAATTGAGAAACATGTTTGATAAACACTTTGGAGGGAAGCTGGAGATCATGTTGAATATTCATAAAGCCTTCCAATCTTACTGTGAAATCCCGAAAAAAAAATGTAAGCCAATACAACAAGTTCAGACAAAAATTCCCCAAATTCATCCAGGCCCTTTAATTTTTCAAAGACTTCAGGCTAGAATTTCTTCAACTTGCCTAAAATTTATAAAGAAAAATCATACACATTTCATTTACTCATTTTTAGGGATTTTGAGACCGAGAGTTAAAAAAAGGGGACTGTTAGGGACTGAGTATGGGCCCTGCCTTGAAGATGTTGATCTTTTAGAGCCCCAGCCTGAAGATAACAAGGACCATGACTGAGCAGAAAATTTGAAGCCTGATGAGTTCCTTTTAGTAAAATGTAAGAGTTGAGAGCGCAACAAGGCCACATTCAAGTAGGTATGTCGTTACTGTCCTTCGCACATTTCCAGATGACAATAATGAAGTGATGGGACTAAGTAAGCTGGTTACCAGAGACTTTTCATCCCAAAAGAAGAGGATTTTGTTGTTCCAATTGAAGATATTGTAGGAAAGCTGACAGTTTCCAGCATGTGTGGAGCTGGTGTGCGCTTCAAATATTTGTTTCCAAAATTAGTTGGTGTTTTTGAAGCTTAATACACTCTATTAACATTCAAAACACTATAACTGTGACTAAACCTTTACCCCTTCTTTGACAAGAAACAAAATTTAAAAAATAAAAATACCCAAGTGTGATATCCATTAGTGTCAAAAAGACTAAAAAATAGTATAGTTGATATTAAAAACACATTTGTGTAAAACTAATAAATCATATGGGACCTTCTGGTAACTTATATTTCATTCAAAACAGCACAAAGAAATTTTATACAATGTCTCTAGCAGAGAAACTTTAGCTTGCTATCTTAATCAATTTGTAAGGAAAAATTCCTAGCACTTATTTTTTTACTTAAAACCATGTATAGTCTTATACTGGATATTTAAGGGTCACTACATTAAACATAAATATTAAAATTAATTTAAAACATACTCAAAAATATTTCGTTTTTCACTTTCTAGAGGTGTGGGCACATTCAGAGCCACTTTACAACTTAAAACAAAATTGTACATGTGATACAGTAGGCATGAGGCTGTAACAATATAGTCCCAAGTTTCTTTATAGCTACATATGTTCATGATATGTTAAGGGTGCATCACAATAACCCTCAGTCTGTATCATAATAGTCCTTTTGGCCATGGCTATTGTGATACATACATTTAATTATCTTTTTGAACTCTATATACTCCAAGCAGAATAATAAAAATAGTAAAGTTGCTTATTTCAGTATTTTTTCCATGCATGTAAACATGTTTGGAAACTAGAAAGTGATAATTTTTTTGTATAGTAACAGCCTTGACTGTCCCTATATTTTAAGGGATATTAAGGTTATATGAAAGGGTCATGAACCAAATAATCCCTATTTCAAAAGGATAAAATGATATAAAATTAGGGTTATGTTCATTATGATTAAACATTTTCACTCTAGGAATTTTAAACTGTATTGACAGTGAAAAATATCCTTGCAATTAAAGTCTATAGTTGTTCACAACAAAGATTCTCCATCTTAGAAATAAGTGTTGTGCTTTATTTTGTGCAAAACTCATGTCTAAAGATAAATTTTGAATTTTCTCAGAACTATTATAACAGTTACTAGTGGTTAAGACAAATATAATGGCAGAAAAAAAGAACTAAGCCCTAAACCATTAATTTACCACTTAAGGTGAACCAAATCAGAAGTGTAAAAAAAAATCACATCTATGTGGGAAAGTTAAACATTTGTAATTATCATATTTACTAAGACTTGGATTCAAATTCAGGATTTGAAGGTAAAATGAGGATTTGGATTTGAAAAAAATGGATCTGACCCATATTTAATAAATATATACACATACATGTATTAAACTTGTTTGAATGGCCTCCATCGCAATCCTTTACACACCATGCTATTTTTTTAAATAATGGTAACGTTCTGATTGGAAAGTGTGCAAGTCAAAGAAACTGGTTAACTTGATTTTTGAGTATTTTCATGAGTCCCTGGTGGGCGGACATCTAGGGGTGGCCAAGACCATTGCAAAAATTAGGATTCTTTTGGAGGGGCATGGACCGTGATATTAAAGGTCAGGTGAGAGCTTGTGAAACCTGCATCAGATCCAAACCTGCTCCAAATAGGAAGCTTGGAGATTTGTCTTCCAATGTTGGAACGTGTTTTTGTGGTTTTTTTTTTTTTTTGCCCAACACCAAGAACTAAGCAGGGAACCAGATTAAGTCGTCCCATGGCTAATCTTTTCGTTAAGGCTTTGAGCGGGGTTGTGTTGAAAAAAAACTTTGGTTTCCCCTGCAACCTTGTCCGACAATGGAAGACAGTTCACGTCACAAATCTTCCAAGAATATGTGTTTAGCAGTGGTATTTGTGACTACACCACTAGTTCCTACTACCCGTGTCCATCCCATGTAGAGAGTCGTCATAGGAATCTAAAAACAGCGCTAATTGCCCATCACAATATGGTGAACAGGGAGTGGGACTTTAATCTGGTGTGGTTGCAGTTAGTCTTCAATGGCTCTATTCATTCAGGACATCAGAAAACGCCCACAGAATTGTTGCTCGGATATAAGCCACTAATGCCCATTAATTTTAAATGGAGGATTCTTCATGGACTTTTGGGAGAGAGCTCCAAGGAAGAGATCTCCCGAAACTAGGAAAGAGCAGTGATAGTTTTAAAAAAAGTGTGCGACAATGTAGGCAGGCCACCCTAACCCCTTCAAAGTAGGTGATCAGGTAGTCTTTGAGCTGCACAATTTGAGCAAAGTGGCAGAGAGTCTGACGGCTAAGTTATCTTTAGGGTGCACAAATATTTTGTATGTAAAGTTGGTTTACGTTAGTGTTAGGGTTGAAATCAAGTAGACTGTGTGCATTCTTCCAAAAACTGAAAGGACTGTGTCGATATAAACAATGATTTATCAATCTTTTTGTTGAGTGCTATGCCCATACACACTGCAAACAAGAAGTGTTGGTTTTCGTTTGAGTGTTTTAGTAAAAATGAAAGGGGAAGAAAAACCATAAAAATTTACTATAGACTATCAGTTGGAGTGATGTGATGTTACAAGTAATAAATATCGTTAACTAGAATCTGGAGCATTGTTGTGAATAAGAGTTTGTGGAACTGTTTTAGGAAGAAAATTACTTTTTTGTGTTAATATTGGGACATATATTTTGTTGTCATTATGCTCATCAGTGTTATTCTCTGTTTTATTGTTTTGATGAATTTTGGTGGTCACAGTTTTCCAGGTTTCCTTCTCCAAAGGGCTTTTGGATAGAGCAAGGAGGGTGTATCGATTGTATAAAGCACCAAGTTAATTTCAGGTTGAGATGTCATGACATCACCTCCAGATGATGCTAGCGTTGGTAGTGATGCACAGTGTAGTGTGGAGGGTCAGCGGTTCGAGTTCCATCACTTGTAATAAGAGAGTTGAGTGGGCTAGACAATATCGGAGCACTTATTGTATGTACCATCCTTCCTTGGTACAAGGACATGACTTCATAAGCAAAAGCGAGATTATCTACTCACCCTGCCATCCCAGTTGACAAGTGACACGACACGCCCAACAACCTCGGTCCCAACTATTCCATCCACACCTTAAAACACTGAACTGTAAACAAAGCTACGCGACTACACTTCCGAAACCCGCCGGCAGGGGGCGCTAGCATCAACAGAACCTAGGAGGCGGTTTCAGAGGGATTGAATTGCTTTGAGAATCTTCTGGGCTGCTTCTCCGAATGTTTTCGGCCCATCCAGTGTGTGTGTTAATCCCCAAGTGATTTATAAATTACCGCCCTCTGGGAATGCCATATAAAGTGTCATTCAGCAAAGTGAAATTTTTTGATAATATTTAAATGTTTGCTTCAAGTACCAGATAATTTGCTGGAAAATTTAAAAAAGAGGGTAATAAATATTTTACCAAAGTCTCTAAAGTGTATATACTTTTAAACATTCATGCATCAGATATTTTCTTGTTTGGTAACATTGAAGGAAAATTTAGTAGACTTGTCAAAGATTCTACTGTGGAGAAAGACTTCA
Organism: Timema cristinae; assembly: GCA_039000515.1. Taxonomy (NCBI): domain Eukaryota; kingdom Metazoa; phylum Arthropoda; class Insecta; order Phasmatodea; family Timematidae; genus Timema; species Timema cristinae. The sequence continues at coordinate 426,907 of JBCFYV010003508.1, read as the reverse complement.
GTATGAACCTTACTATATTCATTTAGGTTTAATCTGATAAAAACATAAATTTATCTTTTTTAATAAATTGAGGTCATATATATTTTTTTTTTTGTTAAGTAAAGTTCCTGTAAATTATGAAAACTTTTCATAGTTCTCATTATGTTTGAGGCTAGTTGAAGAACATTATATATATATATTTGGAAGTGTCATGGACACATAGGTTTATTTATGGATAGTTTTGGAAGTGGATATATTTATTTATGGATAATTTTGGGATTGGATATAGAGTTTTTGATGGCCAAATGTTTCTTCAAAATGATTAGGATTTAATATCACTAGTATTACTATCCTGTGTTGTTGACCTATTGGTAGCTAATTTATTTTGACTTAATATTTTCTTAGTGTATTAACAGATACTTCCAAATTTATTAGCTGAATTTTTCATGTATAGTTTGTATAATTACTATCAGGACTCTGATTAAAATTTGTAGAACTGTTTAAATATTAACATAGTTGTAAATATTACTTAGAAACTCTTTTTACGAGGTAATTTTTCTATGTGTTTAAATAACACTTCCTTAAAGTCACCTACTATCCTGCCTTATGAAATAACTTATGAAGAAACTATCAAATATCTTGTTATTTGTTGCCAAGATAACTAATTCTTGAAATTAAAATTACAGAAGCACATTTATCTTCTTTAATTTTTGTATTCCTGTCTTGCCCTCTCGTGAACATTCTAAGGTATTGAGGTATTTCTATAGTAAGTTAAGGAGTACCCCAATTGATCATTCCTGATTTCCACAACCAGGTGGGTTGCGAGTCGCTGAGTAACAATCAATTGTTCTCAGACCATTTTACTCTGTCTGACTCATGCACCCTGCTCTGATTGTCTTCATTTATTGGTACATTTTGTGTTAGCAAGGAGGATACACTGCCTCGGCCCATAGTTCACGAAATCACTGCGTGGAAACACATCGAGGCGGTTGGGACCTTGCAGTCCAGAGGTTGGACACACCAAATGCAAAATTCACATTTGCGATAATGCAAATTTTTATGTGAATTCCACTGTTTTTACCCGAATAACACAATTTTTTTTCTAAATAAAGACAATTTCTTTGTAATTTGGCAAATATGTCATGCCATATGGTTTTCAATGTGGTAACACTGACAATAGACCTATTCCAGGGCTGTCATTTATATGGATAGTATCCGTTTTTGTGGATTGTATAAGTATAAAACAGAACACAGGGTTTATGAGTATTTTCAAGGGTATTTAGGCTTTTTTATTTACTATATGTTTGGTTAACATTAAAAATCATGATTTCTACTTTTATACATGTTTTTATTTAATAGTAGTTTTGTCTACTATGAAAACATGTTTGGTCTAAACAAAAACTGATAATTGATCATTTCGATATTGCAAATTGTAGAACTTGATGGTAATGATATTGAGATATCGAGTTTCGCATTATTAAGCATGCAATGATTTGTGCATATTTATATTTGATTTTTCTTTGAATGTTAATAAATAGTTAAATACACAATATGAAAAAAATTGAAAAAAGTTTTATTTTTATTTTTTAATTAATAATAATTCAACTTGTATTTATGTGAATAACAATATCGCTTTCAAAATATATCATTGCTTTGTGAGAAAAATTACACCACTTTTACACTAAAAATAACCTCACCTTTTGCATGTCTTTACTTATAGAAGATTCTGGACGTGCTCACCACCAACGTCCACACACATATTCATCCAGCGCTCCATATTGGTGAATGTGCAATGTAATGTAGTTAATGATAGCAATTCCATGTTTGATGTTGCCTTTCAGTTTCTCAATCAACCTTGGCGTGTTGACATGAACCAAACGTGCCTTTTAAAAATCCCCATAGAAAGAAATCTGGGGGTGTCATGTTAAAAGACCTAGGAGGACACAGGTCTATGGAGATAATCACTGTCTCTTGGGATAGCCTCAGAAGAGATTTCCGTGGGGATGCCAATAAGCACTGCCTTACACCCTCTGTGTTGTATGCTTCGTTATCTTGGGCCACCCACCCCGTGTGCAGATCCACCAAGCTTCCAGTTCTCTTCAGCTTCTTTGCCAAGGTAAAAATGGTGGCTTTGGTGTATGTATAGTGCTTGCCCACCAAGTTTATTAAGAAACTCCCTCTGACAATGTTTGAGAGGATCGGTCACTCAGTACTGACACATAATAAACACATGTTCTTCAATCGAATACACCATCTTTCTCCCACCAACCAGCCTACATTGAAACACCCCCACTTATGACTAGGTAGTTGATACAACATGTCAATACGGCCACCAGCTGGCCAGGAGACATGTTTTTACAGGTCGACTGCTTCGTCATGAAATAAAGAACTATTTTGTTTGTGTTCCGAGCTCATCTTATGTTTAACATAAAAAGTGTTCAGTCCCGAAATGAATCACTCGATAGATTAATATCAAAATAATGATAAACTATGAAACATTACCTCATATTCCTCATCTTGTGGGATTTCCTTCACTTCTGTTTCCTTAGAGGCCTTTCCTCTTTTACTAAGGAGTGAACTGCCCTTCTTTGAAGAAACCGGCTTTTTTTCTGCAATTGTGGAGTTCCCATTTGACTTATCCTAAATGTATAGAAACAAATACGAAATATTAAAAGAAAATGCTGTATGAAGAATGGCACATAAGAATTATTTAATAAACTAATCAAAATATGTGTTTTATTTTGATTTAAAAAACCACACAAATACATTACTGTGAAACAAATATTGTAGATATAATATAATATATAAAAGATATTTTTCTAAAGTCATAACTTTGTAATTGGTTTTATGAAAAATAGATGGTTGTGCATTGCAAGTATGGCTATTAAAAATTATAATATTCAGTATTTATAAAAGAACTTAACTGCTAAAGAAACAAACAGTATAAAAAATGTCTAATAAACACAATTATGATGGGCTTCTAAAGTATTTCAATGTAAATGTGCCTAAGAAAATAAAAATGGGTCATTCTGTGGAAAACAAACAAATTTGGTTGTAAACTTTTTTTGATTCATGTTTTTAAAATATATAATCAAAGTTAGTAATAGTTTTCCAAACTAAAATGGTTGTATAGAGTGGGGAAAAAGCTTGAAAAGACTCATTTTCAAATCTTCATTGATCCCAAAAAATATATATTATTGTAATTATTAAATCCTTAATGAACAACGCTACATTTTAATGATGTTATGTACCTATACTCAATATTTCACAAATATTTTAAAATATGGGATTTATGGAAGACCTCTAATAAGAAAAGAAGTCTAACATCCATTGCTCCCAAATATGTCATAAACAACATTCCAAAGCAAAGAGATACTGAAATTTTATATTTGCTATACAAAGTTCTTTGTGATGTATACAACATTAACAATAATATTTACTTTACAAAAGTATGTGGCAATACATACCAAGCAAGGTTAAGGGGAATTGTGTGCATTATAAATTGGTCATGGACCAAATTAAGTTCAAAATGAGTAAATAAGATTAAATAGTCCCCTCTAAAAACCCCTTCCCCTTTTAAAACAAAGACTTATATCTGCATAATTAAAAAATTAGCTCATAATAGTTTGAGAACTCAAAGAAGTTGAAGCTATACAGGTTAAAATACAGTCATGATAAGAGCTATGTACTTGAGTCCTTAAAACACATTAGGTAAGAAGAAGAGAAATAATCATATCTTTGTGAGCCAAGTGTGGCAGAAAGTGTGTTGGGGGAAAGAAAGATATGAATCATTTGGACAAGGAGAGCACAGTTAAGATTCATCCAACAAGTTGTGTTTGTATTTTATCAGACAGATAGAAACTTAACAGAATGAGATTCACGAGATTAAATTCAAGTTGGAGACACTTGACGTCGTTTGCTTTAATTAATTGGTTTGGAAGATAATAACATAGAGATTAATAGAATAGTTTATATCAATAAGCAGTTCATTCAATACTTGATCCACCAAGTGAATTCAGAGATAGAAATATATTAATTTATTTATGTTTAAAGTGTATTTATTAGTTTAGGTGAGGCACATATAAAAAGACACATAGTGAAAACAACTTTGAAAACAATCTCTAAATTAATACTTGTTACCAGTATAGTAGGGGCCCTATATCCACTGATTCAGTATTCACAAATTACCGCTGCTCAATTTTATTTATCTTTAATTAAAAAACCAAATTTAAGTTTCAAACCATGTGCCACGCAAGAACCAGAAGGTGCAAAAATGTGCCTACTATGGGTGTTGTTCTATATCACCAGCATCATCGGTGACCGTTGCAACAAGAATAATGGAAAATAGTAAGTACAATGTAGTATGCAGTACACATTATTATTACTTTATTCAATGTTGGTAATGTCTTACTGAGAATAATTTATCAATGAAACCTTACCATATTCATGTATGTTACGTAAATATCACGTTCAATAATAATTGTGTTATATGTGGTTTCAGGTAACCCCGGTAGATCTAGGGGCGCATTACCCGCGGGTGGATATGAGGACTCTACTGTACTGGTAAACATCAAGTGCCCTTTGTACTATATTCTTGTGATTGGAAGCCTCAGCCTCGAATCCCAGTTGGGTGTTTTACTAAGTGGTTCCCCACTCTCCCTCTAGACAAATTCGGGTGCATGTTAACTTAAATCTAGTTTCCTCGTCCCTACTCCAATAGCACAGTAAGATGTGAATAACCCCAACGAGTAGTAAGGCATAAAAATTAAACTTGTTTGATTAAGGTAAAAACACAGTAGGCATTTGGAAACATTGTTTGCCAAATTTATTTTTTGATGGATGTTTCCGAAATGTTTCTTGTTGCTCACAAACATAGGGAAACAGCTTCTGACAAAACGAACGCTCAAAGAATGTAGTGGTTTTGGAAACTTCAATCGCATGTCTCTGATAGATTTTAAATTATTTTGCAAATGGTTGGTCCTCGGATAGTTAACAATCTGTTTGTTGTCTTCAATAATGGCCAGAGCACCTTTTGGAGTGTGCAAATAGTGTGGCCGCACATGGGCCCTATGTTTGCTTAAGTTTAGTGAGAGCAGGAGAAAACAAGTTGATGTGGGAACATTTTTCTTGCACGTTCGTATAATGGGCTCCCTGTATAGGTGATCTAACATTTATATCAAACTATAAACACAAATTAAAAACTTAATCATATGGTTTAGTTTATTGAATGAGTGGACCAAGTTTTCCTTTTTCCGGCATTTGTCTGGCTGTATGGTGGCGATGTCTCACAATAACTTTTGAACACATTCACCAATTTAATTCAAACTAGGTACAGTTGTTCTTGTACCTTTACAAAGATCAATTTAGTTGGAGAAGAGAAATGAACCAAGGTTTGTGAAAAAATCAACCCTCATATGTATCAGAACACGGCTTCTTCAATTAATTATTACACACCCTTTAGCTTATTTCTTTTATAACTCATCTATATGAAAATTGGTAAAATGGTGCTAACAATTGCAATAACATTAAACCACAAATTGTTTTGTAGGGGTGGAGGGGCCCACAAACAAAGTTCATCTAGGGCTCTGTATCTGCTAAGCGTGTACCTGTTAGTGGCTAAAATGCAAATGTTTCTTGTAACCCATAATGAATACATGACGGTAAACATGTTTTCCTCTTTGGAGTCATTCCATGTGAAATTAATACGATAAAATAGCATTTTCAACCTGATCCTCTTGGACTTTATATTTTTTTATGTGATGCTTTTAATAAATAAATCTAGTAACTTTTTATTATTTTATATCTTCGATGGTTTGAGGGATATGAGCATTTGAAATCTCAATATAATGGTGAATTTGATAACTTGGCGCTTTAAAAAATAGGCTCTAACTCAAATACTATTGAACATAGTAGTTTCCTAATAGACTGTACAAGAGCTTTAAAATGATACCAAACACATGGGCACAAACATGTTAATATCATTAAGGTCATTAAATTTAATATTTGAACTTAAATTTTATGCTGAAATGTTATTTTTTTCAAAATTTTAAATTTACAGTGTTTGATTATTTTTTTTTTAAATATTAGAATATATATATAATTTAAAGCTTGAATCGAGAGCTTTAAACTAGTGAAGATCTGATGTTTGTATCTTAATTAGGACTCCAAATATTATTATTTCAACATTTGCGATTCACATAAAATTAAATGTTTCCCCCAAATTTTAAGGCTCTTTACCTTGAGAATGCTTTGACCTATAAAATAAAATGTGTCAATAAAAAATTTAGAATATAAGGTTTACAGCATGAAACTATTACATGGTAGAACCTATTACATTGTCTATACACACTTTAATAAGTCAAATGCTAAGCCAGGCCAGTTTAATTGAATTTCAGTAAAATTAATATTACATTCCAGTTTGCTATACTTATCTAATTGATAATTACAATTAATAATTAGTATTGATTTATATTGAACGCTGCATATAACTCCATTTTTAATGACAATAATTTTCTTAAAAGTATTTTGTAAACCGGTGTGTTTGATTAGGAATGTTAGGATTTGTATACATTTTTGGAATGAGCTACCATGCCAAACCTATTATTTTGCACATTTCATACAAAAAAAAAAATGTAGAACATTTGTTTCTGCATATTTTGCATATATTATGTAATTTATATATTTTATTAAAATTACTAAGTTTAATTATTTTTTTTACAATAAATAATATCAACATTTA
>JBCFYV010003508.1:346593-420089 GCA_039000515.1 Timema cristinae | reverse complement strand
TTACATAGTTTCCACTGGGGGCTTAAACATATGGCATACTGGAAGTTGAATCAATCAACAGGTTGGCTACTGAAGTTGAACGGATCTGAATCATTTGCCATAGGGAGTTAAATAATTGCAGGAATAATTACTCAAGGGACTTAACTAGTTGGGCTACATGAAGTTGAAATGAATACAGGAATCACTTTTACTCATTAGGGGGCTTAACATAGTTTGGCCACTGGAAGTTGAAACTCAATCACGGAATCACTTTTACTATAGGGCTTAACAGTTTGGCCTACTGGAAGTTGAAACTCAATCACAGGAATCACTTTACTCTAGGGGCTTAACTAGTTGGCCTACTGGAATTGAACTCAATAACCTAGGAATCACTTTTATCATAGGGGTTAACATAGTTTGGCCTATGGAATTGAAACACATCACGGAATCACTTTACTTTAGGGGCTTAACATAGGGTTTACCATGGAAGTTGAAATAACACAATCACTTTTACTAAGGGGATCATAATAGTTGGCCTTGAAGTTGAAACTCAACACAGGAATCCTTTACTTAGGGCTTAACATAGTTGGCCTACTGGAAGTTGAAACTCAACACAGGAATCACTTTTAATTAAGGGCTTAACATATTTGGCTACTGGAAGTTGAAACTCAATCACAGGAATCACTTTTACTATGGGGATCTTTACACTGGCCATACTGGAAGTTGAAATCATCACAGGAATCACTTTTACTCATAGGGGGCATTAACAAGGTTGGCCTACTGGAAGTTGAAACCAATCACTGGATACTTTACATGGGCCTAAATAGTTGCCTTGGAAGTTAACACTAATCCAGGAATCTTTACTCTAGGCTTATATTTGGCCTACTGAAGTGAAACTCATCACGAATCACTTTTACTTAGGGGCTTACAATGGTCTGGAAGTTGAAACAACAATCACTTACTTTTCATAGGCTACGGGTTAAATCATCACAGAATCACTTTTATCATAGGGGCTTAATAGTTGGACTATAAGGAACTCAATCAGGACTTACTAGGGGCTACTAGTTGGCCATAAGGAAACTAATCAGGATCACTTTACTATGGGTTAAAAGTTGCTATAAGGAATCATACAGGAACATTTTCTAGGGGGTTAACTATCAGGAATTAACTACACAAATCACTTTACTATTAGGGGCTTAACATAGTTTGGCCTACTGGAAGTTGAAACTCAATCACAGGAATCACTTTTATCATAGGGGCTTAACATAGTTTGGCCTACTGGAAGTTGAAACTCAATCAGGAATCACTTTTACTATTAGGGGGCTTAACATAGGTTGGCCTACTGGAAGTTGAAACTCAATCACAGGAATCACTTTTACTATTAGGGGGCTTAACATAGTTTGGCCTACTGGAAGTTGAAACTCAATCACAGGAATCACGTTTACTATTAGGGGGCTTAACATAGGTTGGCCTACTGGAAGTTGAAACTCAATCACAGGAATCACTTTTACTTAGGGCGCTTAACATAGGTTGGCCTACTGGAAGTTGAAACTCAATCACAGGAATCACTTTTACCTTAGGGGGCTTAACATAGGTTGGCCTACTGGAAGTTGAAACTCAATCACAGGAATCACTTTTACTCTTAGGGGCTTAACATAGTTTGGCCTACTGGAAGTTGAAACTCAATCACAGGAATCACTTTTATTCTTAGGGGCTTAACATAGTTGGCCTACTGGAAGTTGAAACTCAATCACAGGAATCACTTTTACTTCTAGGGGGCTTAACATAGTTTGGCCTACTGGAAGTTGAAACTCAATCACAGGAATCACTTTTATCCTAGGGGCTTAACATAGTTGGCCTACTGGAAGTTGAAACTCAATCACAGGAATCACGTTTACTATTAGGGGCTTAACATAGTTTGGCCTACTGGAAGTTGAAACTCAATCACAGGAATCACTTTTACTATAGGCGGCTTAACATAGTTTGGCCTACTGGAAGTTGAAACTCAATCACAGGAATCACTTTACTATTAGGGGGCTTAACATAGGTTGGCCTACTGGAAGTTGAAACTCAATCACAGGAATCACTTTTACTATGAGGGGCTTAACATAGTTTGGCCTACTGGAAGTTGAAACTCAATCACAGGAATCACGTTTACTATAGGGGGCTTAACATAGTTGGCCTACTGGAAGTTGAAACTCAATCACAGGAATCACTTTTACTATTTGGGGGCTTAACATAGTTTGGCCTACTGGAAGTTGAAACTCAATCACAGGAATCACTTTTACTATTTGGGGCTTAACATAGGTTGGCCTACTGGAAGTTGAAACTCAATCACAGGAATCACTTTTACTATTAGGGGGCTTAACATAGGTTGGCCTACTGGAAGTTGAAACTCAATCACAGGAATCACTTTTACTCATAGGGGCTTAACATAGTTTGGCCTACTGGAATGTTGAAACTCAATCACAGGAATCACGTTTACTATTAGGGGGCTTAACATAGTTGGCCTACTGGAAGTTGAAACTCAATCACAGGAATCACTTTTACTCATTAGGGGGCTTAACATAGTTTGGCCTACTGGAAGTTGAAACTCAATCACAGGAATCACTTTTACTCTTAGGGGGCTTAACATAGGTTGGCCTACTGGAAGTTGAAACACAATCACAGAATCACTTTTACTCATAGGGGGCTTAACATAGTTTGGCCTACTGGAAGTTGAAACTCAATCACAGGAATCACTTTTATCCTTAGGGGCTTAACATAGTTTGGCCTACTGGAAGTTGAAACTCAATCACAGGAATCACGTTTACTCTTAGGGGGCTTAACATAGGTTGGCCTACTGGAAGTTGAAACTCAATCACAGAATCACGTTTTACCTCTTAGGGGGCTTAACAAGTTTGGCCTACTGGAAGTTGAAACTCAATCACAGGAATCACTTTTACTCTAGGGCGCTTAACATAGGTTGGCCTACTGGAAGTTGAAACTCAATCACAGAATCACTTTTACCTCTTAGGGGGTTAACATAGGTTGGCCTACTGGAAGTTGAAACTCAATCACAGGAATCACTTTTACTCTTAGGGCGCTTAACATAAGTTTGGCCTACTGGAAGTTGAAACTCAATCACAGGAATCACTTTTATCCTTAGGGCGCTTAACATAGTTGGCCTACTGGAAGTTGAAACTCAATCACAGGAATCACTTTTACTCTTAGGGGGCTTAACATAGTTTGGCCTACTGGAAGTTGAAACTCAATCACAGGAATCACTTTTACTCATAGGGGGCTTAAAGTGATCTGTGTTGTTAACTTCATAGCCAACATGTAAGCCCCTATATAAAAGTGATCCTGTGATTGATTTCAACTTCATAGCAAATTAAGCCCTAGTAAAGTGATTCCTTGATGATTTCAACTTCATAGCCAAATAGTAAGCCCATAAGGATCTTATTGTTCAACTCCATAGCCATATGTAACCCTAGTAAGTTCTGTGATTGAGTTTCACTCAACCAAATGTAACCCTATAGTAAAGTGATTCTGTGTTGATTCAACTCAAGCACTATGTAAGCCCTATATAAACGGATGTGATGAGTTTCAACTCCAGTAGCCAAACTAACCCTATAAAAAGTATCTGTGATGAGTTCAATTCAGGCCAAACTATTAGCCCCTAAGTAAAAGTGATTCCTGGATTGAGTTTCAACTTCCAGTAGGCCAACCTATGTTAACCCCTAATGTAAAGTGATTCCTGTGATTGAGTTTCAACTTCCAGTAGGCCAACTATGTTAAGCCCTAAGATAAAAGTGATTCCTGTGATTGAGTTTCAACTTCCAGTGGCCAACTATGTTAAGCCCCCTATGAGTAAAAGTGATTCTGTGATTGGTTTCAACTTCCAGTAGGCCAACTAGTTAAGCCCCTAAGATAAAGTGATTCCTGTGATTGAGTTTCACTTCCATAGGCCAACTATGTTAAGCCCCTAAGTAAAAGTGATTCCTGTGATTGAGTTTCAACTTCCAGTAGGCCAACTATGTTAAGCCCCTAGAGTAAAAGTGATTCTGTGATTGGTTTCAACTTCCAGTAGGCCAACTTGTTAAGCCCCTAAGAGTAAAGTGATTCTGTGATTGAGTTCAACTTCCATAGGCCAACTATGTTAAGCCCCTAGAGTAAAGTGATTCCTGTGATTGAGTTTCAACTTCCAGTAGGCCAACTATGTTAAGCCCAAAGTAAAGTGATTCCTGTGATTGAGTTTCAACTTCCAGTAGGCCAAACTAGTTAAGCCCCTAGAGTAAAAGTGATTCTGTGATTGAGTTTCAACTTCCATAGGCCAACTATGTTAACCCCTAAGTAAAGTGATTCCTGTGATTGAGTTTCAACTTCCAGTAGGCCAACTATGTTAAGCCCCCTATGTAAAAGTGATTCCTGTGATTGAGTTTCAACTTCCAGTAGGCCAACTATGTTAAGCCCCTATAGTAAAAGTGATTCCTGTGATTGAGTTTCAACTTCCAGTAGCCAACCTAGTTAAGCCCCTATGAGTAAAGTGATTCCTGTGATTGAGTTTCAACTTCCAGTAGGCCAACTATGTTAAGCCCCTAAAAGTAAAGTGATTCCTGTGATTGAGTTTCAACTTCCAGTAGGCCAACTATGTTAACCCCTTAGTAAAAGTGATTCCTGTGATTGAGTTTCAACTTCCAGTAGGCCAAACTAGTTAAGCCCCCTAAAAGTAAAAGTGATTCCTTGATGATTTCAACTCAGTAGGCCAACCTATGTTAAGCCCCCTAATAGTAAAGTGATTCCTGTGATTGAGTTTCAACTTCAGTAGGCCAACATGTTAACCCCTAATAGTAAAAGTGATTCCTGTGATTGAGTTTCAACTTCCAGTCGGCCAAACTATGTTAAGCCCCCTAAGAGTAAAGTGATTCCTGTGATTGAGTTTCAACTTCCAGTAGGCCAACTTATGTTAAGCGCCCTAAGGATAAAAGTGATTCCTGTGATTGAGTTTCAACTTCAAGTAGGCCAAACTATGTTAAGCCCCCTAAGAGTAAAAGTGATTCCTGTGATTGAGTTTCAACTTCCAGTAGGCCAAACTATGTTAAGCCCCTAAGTAAAAGTGATTCCTGTGATTGAGTTTCAACTTCCAGTAGGCCAACCTATGTTAAGCCCCTAATAGTAAAGTGATTCCTGTGATTGAGTTTCAACTTCCAGTAGGCCAAACTATGTTAAGCCCCTAGAGTAAAAGTGATTCCTGTGATTGAGTTTCAACTTCCAGTGGCCAAACTATGTTAAGCCCCTAAGAGTAAAAGTGATTCCTGTGATTGAGTTTCAACTTCCAGTAGGCCAACTTATGTTAAGCGCCCTAAGGATAAAAGTGATTCCTGTGATTGAGTTTCAACTTCCAGTAGGCCAAACTATGTTAAGCCCCTAAGAGTAAAAGTGATTCCTGTGATTGAGTTTCAACTTCCAGTAGGCCAAACTATGTTAAGCCCCCTAAGAGTAAAAGTGATTCCTGTGATTGAGTTTCAACTTCCAGTAGGCCAACCTATGTTAAGCCCCCTAAGGTAAAAGTGATTCTTGTGATTGGTTTCAACTTCCAGAGGCCAACCTATGTTAAGCGCCCTAAGAGTAAACGTGATTCCTGTGATTGAGTTTCAACTTCCAGTAGGCCAAACTATGTTAAGCGCCCTAAGAGTAAAAGTGATTCCTGTGATTGAGTTTCAACTTCCAGTAGGAAACTATGTTAAGCCCCTAAGAGTAAAAGTGATTCCTGTGATTGAGTTTCAACTTCCAGTAGGCCAAACTATGTTAAGCCCCCTAAGATAAAAGTGATTCCTGTGATTGAGTTTCAATTCCATAGCACATGTTAGGCCCTAGTAGTGACCTGTATGTTACTTAGTAGCACCTATGTGCCCCTAAGTAAAAGTGATTCCGTGATTGAGTTTCAACTTCCAGTAGGCCAAACTATGTTAAGCCCCCTATGAGTAAAAGTGATTCCTGTGATTGAGTTTCAACTTCCAGTAGGCCAAACTATGTTAAGCCCCCTAATAGTAAAGTGATTCCTGTGATTGAGTTTCAACTTCCAGTAGGCCAAACTATGTTAAGCCCCTATGAGTAAAGTGATTCCTGTGATTGAGTTTCAACTTCCAGTAGGCCAACTATGTTAAGCCCCTATAGTAAAAGTGATTCCTGTGATTGAGTTTCAACTTCCAGTAGGCCAACCTATGTTAAGCCCCCTAATAGTAAAAGTGATTCCTGTGATTGAGTTTCAACTTCCAGTAGCCAAACTATGTTAAGCCCCTAATAGTAAAGTGATTCCTGTGATTGAGTTCAACTTCCAGTAGGCCAAACACTATGTTAAGCCCATAATAGTAAAAGTGATTCTGTGATTGATTTCCATTCCATTGCAAACTATTAAAGGCCCTAAGAGTAAAGTGATTCTGTTTTATTGAGTTTCAACTTCTAGCAAATCTTTACCCACTAATGTAAAAGGGATCCTGATTGATTTCAACTTCCAGTAGCCAAATGTAGCTTAGATTCCAAGGTAAGTTAAATTGATTCCTGTGATTGAATAACTTAGTAGGCAACTTGTTAAGCCCGAATATAGTAAAAGTGACTATGAGTAAAAGTGATTCCTGTGATTGAGTTTCAACTTCCAGTAGGCCAAATATGTTAAGCCCCCTAATAGTAAAAGATGATTCTGTGATTGAGTTTCAACTTCCAGTAGGCCAACCTATGTTAAGCCCCCTAATAGTAAACGTGATTCCTGTGATTGAGTTTCAACTTCCAGTAGGCCAAACTATGTTAAGCCCCCTATGAGTAAAAGTGATTCCTGTGATTGAGTTTCAACTTCCAGTCGGCCAAACTTGTTAAGCCCCCTAAGGTAAAGTGATTCCTGTGATTGAGTTTCAACTTCCAGTAGGCCAACCTATGTTAAGCCCTAATGATAAAAGTGATTCCTGTGATTGAGTTTCAACTTCCAGTAGGCCAACTTATGTTAAGCGCCCTAAGGATAAAAGTGATTCCTGTGATTGAGTTTCAACTTCCAGTAGGCCAACCTATGTTAAGCCCCCTATGAGTAAAAGTGATTCTTGTGATTGTGTTTCAACTTCCAGTAGGCCAACCTATGTTAAGCGCCCTAAGAGTAAACGTGATTCCTGTGATTGAGTTTCAACTTCCAATAGGCCAAACTATGTTAAGCGCCCTAAGAGTAAAAGTGATTCCTGTGATTGAGTTTCAACTTCCAGTAGGCCAAACTATGTTAAGCCCCCTAAGAGTAAACGTGATTCCTGTGATTGAGTTTCAACTTCCAGTAGGCCAAACTGTGTTAAGCCCCTAAGAGTAAAAGTGATTCCTGTGATTGAGTTTCAACTTCCAGTAGGCCAAACTATGTTAAGCCCCCTATGAGTAAAAGTGATTCCTGTGATTGAGTTTCAACTTCCAGTAGGCCAACCTATGTTAAGCCCCTAATAGTAAAAGTGATTCCTGTGATTGAGTTTCAACTTCCAGTAGGCCAAACTATGTTAAGCCCCCCATGAGTAAAAAGTGATTCCTGTGATTGAGTTTCAACTTCCAGTAGGCCAACCTATGTTAAGCCCCCTAATAGTAAACGTGATTCCTGTGATTGAGTTTCAACTTCCAGTAGGCCAAACTATGTTAAGCCCCCTAGAGTTAAAAGTGATTCCTGTGATTGAGTTTCAACTTCCAGTAGGCCAACCTATGTTAAGCCCCCTAATAGTAAAAGTGATTCCTGTGATTGAGTTTCAACTTCCAGTAGGCCAAACCTATGTTAAGCCGCCTATGAGTAAAAGTGATTCCTGTGATTGAGTTTCAACTTCCAGTAGGCCAAACTATGTTAAGCCCCCTAATAGTAAACGTGATTCCTGTGATTTGAGTTTCAACTTCCAGTAGGCCAAACTATGTTAAACCCCCTATGAGTAAAAGTGATTCCTGTGATTGAGTTTCAACTTCCAGTAGGCCAAACTATGTTAAGCCCCTAATAGTAAAAGTGATTCCTGTGATTGAGTTTCAACTTCCAGTAGGCCAACCTATGTTAAGCCCCCTAATAGTAAACGTGATTCCTGTGATTGAGTTTTCAACTTCCAGTAGGCCAAACTATGTTAAGCCCCCTAATAGTAAAAGTGATTCCTGTGATTGAGTTTCAACTTCCAGTCGGCCAAACTATGTTAAGCCCCCTAAGAGTAAAAGTGATTCCTGTGATTGAGTTTCAACTTCCAGTAGGCCAACTTATGTTAAGCGCCCTAAGGATAAAAGTGATTCCTGTGATTGAGTTTCAACTTCAAGTAGGCCAAACTATGTTAAGCCCCTAAGAGTAAAAGTGATTCCTGTGATTGAGTTTCAACTTCCAGTAGGCCAACTTATGTTAAGCGCCCTAGGATAAAAGTGATTCCTGTGATTGAGTTTCAACTTCCAGTAGGCCAAATTATGTTAAGCGCCCTAAGAGTAAAAGTGATTCCTGTGATTGAGTTTCAACTTCCAGTAGGCCAACCTATGTTAAGCCCCCTAAGGGTAAAGTGATTCCTGTGATTGAGTTTCAACTTCCAGTAGGCCAACCTATGTTAAGCGCCCTAGAGTAAAAGTGATTCCTGTGATTGAGTTTCAACTTCCAGTAGGCCAAACTGTGTTAAGCCCCCTAAGGGTAAACGTGATTCCTGTGATTGAGTTTCAACTTCCAGTAGGCCAACCTATGTTAAGCCCCCTAATGATAAAAGTGATTCCTGTGATTGAGTTTCAACTTCCAGTAGGCCAACTTATGTTAAGCGCCCTAAGGTAAAAGTGATTCCTGTGATTGAGTTTTCAACTTCCAGTAGGCCAACCTATGTTAAGCCCCTATGAGTAAAAGTGATTCTGTGATTGTGTTTCAACTTCCAGTAGGCCAACCTATGTTAAGCGCCCTAAGAGTAAACGTGATTCCTGTGATTGAGTTTCAACTTCCAATAGGCCAAACTATGTTAAGCGCCCTAATAGTAAAAGTGATTCCTGTGATTGAGTTTCAACTTCCAGTAGGCCAAACTATGTTAAGCCCCCTAAGAGTAAACGTGATTCCTGTGATTGAGTTTCAACTTCCAGTAGGCCAAACTGTGTTAAGCCCCCTAAGAGTAAAAGTGATTCCTGTGATTGAGTTTCAACTTCCAGTAGGCCAAACTATGTTAAGCCCCCTAATGAGTAAAAGTGATTCCTGTGATTGAGTTTCAACTTCCAGTAGGCCAACCTATGTTAAGCCCCCTAATAGTAAAAGTGATTCCTGTGATTGAGTTTCAACTTCCAGTAGGCCAAACTATGTTAAGCCCCTATGAGTAAAAGTGATTCCTGTGATTGAGTTTCAACTTCCAGTAGGCCAAACTATGTTAAGCCCCTAATAGTAAACGTGATTCCTGTGATTGAGTTTCAACTTCCAGTAGGCCAAACTATGTTAAGCCCCTATGAGTAAAGGTGATTCCTGTG
Source organism: Timema cristinae (assembly GCA_039000515.1). Lineage (NCBI taxonomy): Eukaryota > Metazoa > Arthropoda > Insecta > Phasmatodea > Timematidae > Timema > Timema cristinae. Next base: position 410,663 of record JBCFYV010003508.1, on the reverse strand, counting down.
ATTGAGTTTCAACTTCCAGTAGGCCAACCTATGTTAAGCCCCCTAATAGTAAAAGTGATTCCTGTGATTGAGTTTCAACTTCCAGTAGGCCAACTATGTTAAGCCCCTAATAGTAAAAGTGATTCCTGTGATTGAGTTTCAACTTCCAGTAGGCCAAACTATGTTAAGCCCCCTATGAGTAAAAGTGATTCCTAGTTTGTCTTGACTCGCTCCCAGCAAGAGGAGCCAATTCTTCCCGACGATGGAAGTCTAGCCAAAATTCAAACTAAGTTGACACTTTCAGTCCAATTGTACAGTAATGAGACAGGTACAGTTGGGTATTCATACAATTATCCTTCCACTTTTGATGAAATTAAGCAGGTTAAGAGAATGTATATCATCAGTCTTGATATGTGAGGGGCAGTTCTTTATATATCTTTATTGATAAATCTCTACCCCAATGATTGCATAAGCAATTCTGTAAAAGAGAAGGAGCGTCCCATTATTAACAATTTTCAAAGTACTGCCAAGCAGGCTTTAATTCAAAGGTAGTGTCTACCTTTGATATGCAGAAAAGAACAGTGAGGTAGCTTGTGTAAGCCTTATCGCTGAATATATATATATATATATATCTTAGATTCATTTCCGTTAGTGATTTTTTAGCATTGCGTCTTATTATGTATGTGTTCATGTTATTTGCATATCTACTAATTAAGCTAGTGAATTAGGGATGGCTGAGGTTTAATTTAGAGGAAGCTTAAGCTCATTTGCATGGAGGGAGAGTGGAAAAGCACTAAGGGAAAACCACCCTAGTATACTCGACAAGATAAACTCTGATCTCCCAGTGGTATAGTCTATTGTGAGAGTGATGCCTTAGACCATGTGACCACTGAAGCAGGTTACCCATTATTTAATGGACCTGGTATGAATAAGGTTTAGGAACGATACTGGACGCTGGTTAGAGTATTGTTGAAAGCAATAGGGTCGCCAATGTTTAGTATATCTACACTGTCATCCATTATTTTTGTAAAGAGTAGCCCAAGAGTTGTAAAAGGCGTTTATTACTAGTGTTAACAGTGTGAGGTACCGGAAGTTGTCCTGTTTTATCTAATACAAGCACCATGACATCACTGACATGTTTCAGATGAAGACAAAGTGATATGGTTTCATTCCTAAGGTTGAAAGTATCTCCTTGTTTGTCTACTTGTACAGATATAGATTCTACAGCTCGTTTGTGATGGGAAGTTAAAATATGTTGTTCAGGGCTTCCACAATCTTATAGCCTGAAGGGACTGCCATGCTAAGCTCATGCAGAGAAAGCATGATTCTGGTCTCTATTAATGTAAGACCCACAAGCAATGCTACATTCTATATGAATAAATGTTCACATTAAGAATATTCACAGTACTAGCTAAAATGTGTCTTTCCACCAGGCAGCACGACGTTATTGAAACCTATTAGAGCACCAAAACTATTAATTATTTACTTTCTATATCTTCACAACAGGTGATATGGCTTTTTAAGGTGGTAGGATCATACATGTATCCACGTCGCAACATAGATGTCAGTCTGACACCGCCAACTCATAGGTAGCTGACCAAACTATAGACTTTTACTTTTTTTTATAGCACTGCATATTACTACTCATTAGGGTTATACGCTCACTCTTTATTTCCACAGTAGAATTTTTATTAGTCATCAATGTTTGGTATGGAAATAAATGTAGTAAAACTGAGAAACTAAAATACCATTCCTCTACTCCAGGGGTCTTCAAACTTTTTGCTATGCAGGTCACATAATATATTTTAAACATTTTTGCGGGCCAAAGAAATGTTCACCCGTTCTTTAAGTAGCATTAGTTTTGCCCTGAATGCGCAAATAGATCATAAATCAAATTTGTTTCAACATGCAAATTTAGATTCAAGTCTAATGGCCAATTACGTCTATAAAAAAAAATCCCCTTTTCAAGGCCAGTCAGTGATTGATGTTGATTCTTCTCTGGGAGAAATGAATCAATTTATATGTAATAAATATATTTATAATAATTAGTCAATATAATTATTTGTTTTTAAATCAGGTAACATCCTTTGTAACTTTCCTTTGATAACCCTGTGCCGGGAGACTTGGAACTACCTAATAATCATCATAGTCAAGCCGTTCTGTTGTCAATATAAGGAATGGCGCCTGCAACCGAATGAGGGTTTGCAATTCTGACAGCACTCTGGCTTGGTGTCATGGGAGAAGCACGCATGTGGACAGAAATTGGACATGTCAAGTAAACTGTGTGGTTAATAAAAAATGAAACGAAACAATTAATTTGATTTTTGATAAAATCTTGGAATGGGCCGAATATAATCTTGTGGCAGGCCAGATGTGGCCCGCGGGCCGTAGTTTGGAGACCCCTGCTATACTCTATTCTCTTCTCCCAATATTATATGAGGAAAGATGTTCTCTGTCATAGTCAAACTTTGACCTGTCATGTTTACGATGACGATTAATTAACATGATTATATTTGATGTTTAGGAATGCTATAAATAGACAGTACTGTAATCTTGATAATGTGTATGATTTTATGATAGGTATACCTGTGCGCTACAAGTTCAAGAGGTCTTAGATCACCCAAGCTATCAAAGTATTCAACATGATCCCAATGTTTTTATATGCTACCCAATTTAAACTTTACCATAATCCTTATCAAGATTCATAGTAGAACACTCTTCATTCCGTGTTCCAGGAACTCCTCTAAAATATGAAATCCTTAATGATTTGTAATACTGGTGGTATCTGTTTTTATAAGGGCATGGCCTTTTAACGCATCAATCAGTTTTTGAACATGGATACCTTTACCCATTACTATCACCTCAAGTGTACAGTGTCTTTAACGTTCGCCTGTGCCTTAGAATCATAACAGTAGACAATGTATTGTGGTGGATGTTGCATCAAGATAGACAATGTATATTGGTGGATGTTGCATCAAGATAGACAATGTATTGTGGTGAATGTTGTATCAAGATAGACAATGTATTGTGGTGAATGTTGCATCAAGATAGACAATGTATTGTGGTGGATGTTATATCAAGATAGACGTATTGTGGTGGATGTTATATCAAGATATACAATGTATTGTGGTGAATGTTGCATCAAGATAAACAATGTATTGTGGTGAATGTTGCATCAAGATAGACAATCTATTGTGGTGAATGTTGCATCAAGATAGACAATGTATTGTGGTGGATGTTGTATCAAGATAGACAATGTATTGTGGTGAATGTTGCATCAAGATAGACAATGTATTGTGGTGAATGTTGCATCAAGATAGACAATGTATAATGGTGGATGTTGCATCAAGATAGACAATGTATAATGGTGAATGTTGCATCAAGATAGACAATGTATTGTGGTGAATGTTGTATCAAGATAGACAATGTATTGTGGTGAATGTTGCATCAAGATAAACAATGTATTGTGGTGAATGTTGCATCAAGATAAACAATGTATGTGGTGAATGTTGCATCAAGATAGACAATGTAAATGGTGATGTTGCATCAAGATAGACAATGTATTGTGGTGAATGTTGCATCAAGATAGACAATGTATAATGGTGGATGTTGCATCAAGATAGACAATGTATTGTGGTGAATGTTGCATCAAGATAGACAATGTATTGTGGTGAATGTTGTATCAAGATAGACAATGTATTGTGGTGAATGTTGTATCAAGATAGACAATGTATTGTGGTGAATGTTACATAAAGATAGACAATGTATTGTGGTGAATGTTGTATCAAGATAGACAATGTATTGTGGTGAATGTTGTATCAAGATAGACAATGTATGATGGTGATGTTGTATCAAGATAGACAATGTATTGTGGTGAATGTTGCATCAAGATAAACAATGTATTTGGTGAATGTTGCATCAAGATAAACAATGTATTGTGGTGAATGTTGCATCAAGATAGACAATGTATATGGTGATGTTGCATCAAGATAGACAATGTATTGTGGTGAATGTTGCATCAAGATAGACAATGTATAATGGTGGATGTTGCATCAAGATAGACAATGTATTGTGGTGAATGTTGTATCAAGATAGACAATGTATTGTGGTGAATGTTGTATCAAGATAGACAATGTATTGTGGTGAATGTTGCATCAAGATAGACAATGTATTGTGGTGAATGTTGTATCAAGATAGACAATGTATTGTGGGAATGTTATCAAGATAGACAATGTATTGTGGTGAATGTTGTATCAAGATAGACAATGTATTGTGGTGAATGTTGTATCAAGATAGACAATGTATTGTGGTGAACGTTGCATCAAGATAAACAATGTATTGTGGTGAATGTTGCATCAAGATAAACAATGTATTGTGGTGAATGTTGCATCAAGATAGACAATGTATAATGGTGGATGTTGCATCAAGATAGACAATGTATTGTGGTGAATGTTGCATCAAGATAGACAATGTATAATGGTGGATGTTGCATCAAGATAGACAATGTATTGTGGTGAATGTTGCATCAAGATAGACAATGTATTGTGGTGAATGTTGTATCAAGATAGACAATGTATTGTGGTGAATGTTGTATCAAGATAAACAATGTATTGTGGTGAATGTTGTATCAAGATAGACAATCTATTGTGGTGAATGTTGCATCAAGATAGACAATGTATTGTGGTGAATGTTGCATCAAGATAGACAATCTATTGTGGTGAATGTTGTATCAAGATAAACAATGTATTGTGGTGAATGTTGTATCAAGATAAACAATGTATTGTGGTGAATGTTGCATCAAGATAGAAAATGTATTGTGGTGAATGTTGTATCAAGATAGACAATGTATTGTGGTGAATGTTGTATCAAGATAGACAATGTATTGTGGTGAATGTTGTATCAAGATAGACAATGTATTGTGGTGAATGTTGTATCAAGATAGACAATGTATTGTGGTGAATGTTGTATCAAGATAGACAATGTATTGTGGTGAATGTTGTTTCAAGATAGACAATGTATTGTGGTGAATGTTGCATCAAGATAAACAATGTATTGTGGTGAATGTTGTATCAAGATAGACAATGTATTGTGGTGAATGTTGTATCAAGATAAACCAATGTATTGTGGTGAATGTTGCATCAAGATAGACAATGTATTGTGGTGAATGTTGTATCAAGATTGACAATGTATTGTGGTGAATGTTGCATCAAGATAGACAATGTATTGTGTGAATGTTGTATCAAGATAGACAATGTATTGTGGTGAATGTTGCATCAAGATAAACAATGTATTGTGGTGAATGTTGTATCAAGATAGACAATGTATGTGGTGAATGTTGTATCAAGATAGACAATGTATTGTGGTGAATGTTGCATCAAGATAGACAATGTATTGTGGTGAATGTTGTATCAAGATAGACAATGTATTGTGGCGGATGATGCAACATGAGAGACAATTTATTGTGGTAGATAATTTTAATGTTAGATTTAATTAAACTATTATTCTTGATAAACACTGAGTGCTCAGGAAGTTATTGATACACACGTAAAGGCTCTGCCTACCCTCTCTGGAGGTGTGTTGAGCTTTCAGCTCTCAAAATAGATGGCGTTGCTAACGTTAAACTGGTGGATTCCAGCCATCAGGTTGGCAGCATTACTGGTTTGTTTAAACAATTGGGAGGCTGTCTGACCACCGACCTGTAATCAGTCAAGGCCGCAAGCAAACTTTTCCAGAATTGAGAGAGATAAGAAGTGTAGTGCTGGACGTATAAAGTGTGTAGGCGACCAAGTTGGACTAAACGTGGGGAGATAAAATGTCAAGATACAATCATACTCTCGAGCAGAAAAATTAGCCTAGCCATCCCAGCCAGCTAGACGCTTCTGTCTGGGGTTCAAATCCCTGCTGAGGGTATTTTGGGGAGATCTTATTCAATCGTTTCCTTCTACTCTCCCATGCAGATGTGGGTACATTTCATTAATTAATTATGACTGTTTAGGTATAAAGTAATTATGCTAGTGTGTTAGGGATGAATATGTTTCAATATAGAGGAAATGTACCCGCATTCGCGTGGAGAGGGAGAGAAAATATTTAGGAAATATCACGGATCATGATTGAGCCACGATCTCCCAGTCACCGGCAGACTAGTCTATTGCGATAGTAGCGCCTTAGACCATGTGGCCGCCAAAGTGAGATATTACCAATCCTCATCTCTAAAAATAACTAGATTAAAATAACATGATTTACCAAATCTATAAAAATTACATAAGCTAAAGAGGTGGGAGGGAGCTTACGTGAGGGAGGGAGGATCTAAAATCATGTAAAAAAGCCTTACGTAATTTAAGGATAATAACCCCCTATGGGCCATCGATACAAGGCCTAGCAGCCGGGTCATGTTATTGAGCAGAGTAGAAACGAACTCAGGTCATTGCTTTATAAATCATATTTTTAAAAAAGTCTTTAACTATTTTTTTCAAATTAATATCTGGGAAGGCTAGTGATAAATAATACTGTATACTTATTTTTCAAAGAAAACATTATTTAAGGTAAAATTAGAGATAACTCATTTTTGAATATTTTGTCACCAACTATAATAACCTATATGAGAAGAGTATTTAGCTTACGATTTTGTCGTACCATTTATTTGTGTTTATTAGTAGGCAGGTAAAATAAAAAATAACTCAAATTTAATATGCTAAATTTAGCCACTGTGCTTTGATTAATTTACAAACTTTAAAGGCTAAAGAGGCAATAAAATATTTTAAAAGCAGTTTCATTTCGAAGACTTGAACAATTTTGACTATAAATATATGTTATTTTTATTACTGATATCACCACGTCATACTACCTGTTCATGTTATACGCCTATATGATAATCTAATTGGGTAGTAATGAGAAAGGAAGCATTTGAGAGGTTATCTACCAGCATTTTTATGTAAAGTGATGGGGAAACAATTTAGGAAAAACTATCCTCAGTAGATCCAACCAGGATTTGAACCCCAAGCGCTCTGCTATCAGCGAGCCAATTTAACATGGAGTGACACATTAGACCACTCAGCCACTGAAGTGGGTATCTGTTATTTAATACTGTGTTTACAGTTTTCAAACATCTATAGGATTTACACAATTTTCCAGAAATAAATGTTTTTGGGAATAATGTTTCATCCTATTAGTAGATTTAACTTTAGTAATATCTCCACGGTGTCAGCCTGCAAGCAGGCTATACCAATCAAGAGGCTGCTGTATGTTGGCTAAGATAGTGCCAACATTTTCAGACTGAGGGTCATCACAACGAGCTCTCCAGTCTTCTATCTCAGTTTTATATACTGAAACGCTACTTATTCATTCAAGTAGCTCCTCATTTGTCCTCACGAGGTTGATTTTGGTTCCGTTTCAGACCCACTGCTTCGCAGACAGAATTGGAAGCACTGGGGATCGAAGCCGGTACTTCGGGATCTGAAGTCAGTAAATCTGATCACTATACCACAGAGTGTTGGGTATCAACTACTTACTTACTTTGTGGCATTGGGAGCACAAACGTTCACTAACTTTAATGGTTTTAAATATATCTTACTTATCATCGGCTCCATGTCGTGGTCAAGATTGCTAAAGTGCTATGACTGAGCAATGATTGCGTAAATTAATAGCTCTAGTAACTTTGCAAGTTAGATTCTAATCAATTATATATTTGAGTTTCTTTGTGCACCCTTTCTTCCATCGACCCATGCTTCACAAACTTGTTATTCACAAGGATATAAAATAATATTGTTTAAATACTTTTCCACCTCAACATTTTTACAATATATTGGATCTTGTTCGAAAGCAAAAAAAGTCCCATTTTGTTAATTATATAAAAAGTAGTCACCGTGGGTACGTTTTGTTCAGGATTCGATATATTTCTTCTGAAAATAGCGCACAAACTGTGAGAATGAAACAGATTCAAATTAAAAGTAATCACATTTAATAAGCTAATAAAATAAAATTAACATATTCACACTTTGAGTACAAAAAAGTCGTTCATTCAATTTTTGAAAAATAACTTATTCCAAAGCCCAATGAAAGTTAAATCCTAAGCCGTAAAATAAATATAGTAGATATAAACATACTGAGAATTTCTCCAAATTACATTTAGACCTCATTTTGTTTAGATTAACTATGTTTGATATGAGCAGGAATGTTTATTTTTATTTATTATAATAGTGGATTAAAAATTCAATGTACAGTTGTTTTCATATACTTTGAATATTAATACTATTCTTACAACATGTAGTGCTCAAGAATGAGAAAACCCGTGAAAGAATGTAGGATAAGGAGTGAAGAATTTTACATGTTTTACTGCCTCAGGTAAATAAGGGCTAGTGTCATAGAACTTTTTATGTTGAGAAGCATGTGTTTTTTTATTTGAAAATAATGTATCACTAGAGTAATACTCTCATCGAAGAAAGTTGGGACCAACTATCTTTATTCACACAGCAGTTAAGACTTTGTGAGTATTTTAGTTACTTAATATATTAAGATGTTTATATTTAATTACACAAATTTTCATAATTGGACATTGGCCCTTCTTATCCCAATACACACAGTATTAATGTTTCTTGACCCAAGAAGGTCACAGAGATTAGCTTCACCCTCTACTGCCACCTGGATTCCGATACAGCAGGTTAACCAACGCTTGCAAAACGATACTAGCTTGTAAATGGGTACCGATCATTCTAACGGCACACTTAGACACCTATTTGAAGAAAAAGTTGTATTTAAAACCATGTATTTTGACTAGTGTCGACTTGAGAGTCGTTAGAGCTCAATATCGTCGTAATTATTGAAGCTAACCCAAATTTTAAAATACATTTAAAAATAAAAATAAATTATTCATTAAATAATATGTTATAAACAAACATTCTAGCTTAATTGTAGAAAGAAAATAAATAAATCTATTAATAACTTTTGTTTTCCCATTTTAAATGCATTGAAATGGAAATTCCATAAGAATTATGAAAGATGCCCAGATATGTTACTAAAATTAATAAAAACAACAATGATGGGTTATTAAATATTTTTTTAAACTTTTTTTGTTTAAAATCGTGCATTTATGGGTAGGCTCAGCCTTAAAGTCAGTCAATAATAACACAAAAGAGATTTTATAAAACATTTATCAAAACATCAATATTCATAATTTTTTTTAAAAAAGCATACAAACCCTAGTAACCCAAAGGACGCTTGTGAAATAAATAATCCCAAAGAGCTTCCCATTATAATTGGTTGCAGCTGTCCGGTAGGAATATGATAAATAAATTATTATAGAAAAATAGATGGCTGTAAATAAGCTTCCCTCCCAAATGGCTGTATTCAGTAAAAGACCAATGTTAAAGTTTAGCTATACTAAATTATTATAAACAGGTACTCCCTTATAATAGTTTATTTTCACTGGATTAATTATCTTAAGCTATTTTAAAATTATATCAAAATAAAATCATAAGAATCTAAAGAAAATTTCTGTAATTTTGTCTTTTTCAGGATCAAGAGAAAATCCGTCAAATCTATTGATGTTGCACTCTGCCTAGGTATAATTTTTTTTTACTTCCCATAGAAGTAATAAATGTTTAAATGTTGAGTAAACTTCCCAAATTAAAATGGTAACCTACATTTAATTGAAAAACTTAGAACGATTGTATTTAAAATATAGTTATAAATATATTTAGTCTGTGTACCTCATACTCCTTTTCTTCCGAGTCGTCATCAGAGTACTCATTTTTTTTCTTTTTTTTAGTCTCTACTTTTTTCTTGCTGGCTGGAGTTGGTTTGGATCTCTTTTTCTCATTATGAGTTTGGAAATAAACTTTAATAATTTCTGGGCAGTTTAGAGAGTCTTCAAACTCCCAAGTGTCGTTGTCGGGACCATATCCTTTCCAGCGAATTTTAAACTGTTGCTTGCCCCGATGTTGTCTACTATCGATGATGCAATCAACCTGTAAAAATACAACACTTTTATTTCCTGCATTTGACAAATATAGAAAACGAGGCAATACAACACTTAGTGCCTTGTGTTAGAAGTAGATTTGTGAAGGGTTTAAAGAGCATCACATTCCATGTTTGGACTTGTTTTATGTTTACGTTCCAAAAGTATACTTTAGACCAGCAGTTCCCAAACTGTGGTACGTACAATTATTCCCGGTGGTACGCCGTGAGAAGCCAAACTAAACGAGAACATTAAATTTGTAAAGAGATAGGGCCTCATCAAAGCTTAGAAACATATTCGAACTAAGCCCAGACAAAAATAAGAGTGATTTAAACAGTGGCTGTAGTGGTGGCAAAATTTACTAAAACTCAGAAAGCCGGCGCAGTTTGTTATTATATACCTGTGCATCATTAAAAATGTAGTGAAATAGTAAATATTCAACACGATCACGGATCACGATCCTTCAAAAGGTTGAGGAAACACTGCTTTAGGTTACTGTGTAAAACAAAAAATGCTGTATTAAATTAGTAGCTATCACACAAACATTAAAAACTAATTGATTACTAAGTTAATCCAAGAACTGCCAATATAGGTCCAATATTTTAATTTACCTTATGCGTGATTCTAGGTCCTCAGAAACAAGAATCCAGTTTTAAAATAACTTAAAAGTTTTAAGCATCATAGCCACTTATTGGTGTGTGTGTGTGTGTGTGTGTGTGTGTGTGTGAGTGTGTGCATGCAAGAAAACATTTGATAAACTGTTTGTTTTAGTAAAATGGCTTTGTCTAATACATTCAGTATAAATAGTGTAAATATTTTGGATACACCAAATGATGCAAGTATTACTGAAAAGTGTGGGAATATTGTACAGTAGTGCGATGTAAAGCCTAGTTTACACGGTGCCGACTTTCTAACTTGGCTCTTTTGTACTATCCCTTATTGTTCACCCTGGAGAAGTCAATGAGTGCCATAAGCATGAAAATGTCTGAATATTTTATAGTTCTTATTTTAAAGATATTAAAATAGTTTTCTTTGCTACTGTGTGATGAATTGTCTTTAAATATGAGGCGGCGAAGAATATGACTAAAAGAGAGTGGACAAGGGAGTGGCTGTGTGAGAGGTCTTATAGTAGCATCATCAGCAATATTGAAAGAACCGTGTGGTCACGTTCCAAGTGGATATAAAGCTGTTACCAGAATATCTGGGGAGTTTATTGAACTAAAATTTTGAAATTACAGTATTTCCATTAAATTAGGGCCAGTCAGGGCTTTTATGATACACTTAGAAAATTTGGGCTAATGTAATACAATGCACATATAAAATGTTTTATTTTGAATAAAATATTTAAATACCTTCTTAAAAAAAATTCATCGTATTTTACTTGCCTATAATGAATTTTATATTGCCTAGTGTGTTTAGATTTAACTCTACAAATAAGTCTTATTTATCAAGCTAAAATTTGATTTGTCAACTTTCAGTATATCTTAAAGACAAATGAAGATATTCAAAATCAGAATGTTGTGATGTAATTATCTACATTTTGTGAACAATTTGTTCGTTTCTCACTAAAGGAAGTATTTTATATTGATGATTAAGTTCTAAGGATTGCGATACACAGGGTGTGTGCTATTATGATACTTAAATGTGGACATATGCCCATTTTTTCTATAGATTCAAAACTTTATTTAATTAAAAATGGGCTCCCTACTATATTTTGTTTTATATTTAATGTAAAGGATAGGTAGTAGTTTGTAGGCCCAGTTAGATATTTCAAATTATGTGTTGTTGGTCGTACAGTTTACAAACCTGTACAATGTTTTTTGTTGTTTGTTTTGGTTAGGATTATGGTTTTGATTTCAATTTGTTGTAATGTTGCACTGTAGGCCCTAAATTTTATCTCCTTGGTTGTTTTCTTCCAACCAGAGCTTTATAGTGTTTAATTATTAGAGAAGGCATCTTTAGTGGAAAGTGGTGAGTCATTGTGGGCAATGTCAAAGCAATTAAACCTAGATAAAATGTACTTGCGTCTTTAAAAATAGTAATTTGAATTTCCCACAAAGAGGACCTGGGCAGAAGAAGGCATTTGCAGTTCAAGTTGAAGAAAGAAGTGTTGGATGTCGTAAAAGAGTATGTGGAGGAAAACAGTTTGCCAGTACCATTTAAAGATGGGTGGCTTCCTTGGACATGACTGGTTCAAAAAGTTTTGCAAGAAGGATATCAAATGTGGTTTTTATGATATATTAATAAGATAAAAATTTAGCGACTTTGTTATGTCATGATACAGGGATACCAACAGAAAGTTTAAAAATAATAAATTTGTGAACCTGGTCCAGGATTTGTCCTCCACACAGAAACCAATAACACCAGCCTCATATTTCCTGCAGCTCTACACTGGGCCTATCCAAGTGTCAGCCTAGCTTCATGATCCAAACTCAACAAGCTTACCCCTGCTTTTAGAGGTGAAAGAGAAGCACACTGCTCTAACCAAGTGAACAAGGTAAACTGACTTCAAGGAGTACACAAAGGCTAGGGGCAAGGGGAAAAAACAAGGTGAGGAAACAATTGAAGATGCATCTCTAAAACCGCATCAGCCTTGACAGGGCTCACACTGAGATCTATTTTAGGGACTTTAGGGTACTTTCAAGACAAAAAATAGGGACCTCAAAAGAACGAGCACAACAAAAATGTTATTCAAAAACATGTTTTTTTAACCCCTACCCTTAACCCTAAAACCAAAAACCATTCAATCCAAAAAACTTCTGTTTGCTCTTAAGTTCATTTTTTGCTTGAATTTTAAGTTTATTTAATGTTTTAGCCATATTATATGACTAAAATTAGGTTTATTGATTTGACTAATGAAGTTATTAAAGAAGATACTTTTAATTCTAATGTATTTGCTTGTATATGTGTTTCTTTAATGGCCTTATTCCTTCAATCTTTAGACCTTTATGTCCCCCCAATAGCCCATGAGCTACCTGCAGTTCTTTTCAGCTCAGTGTAGTAAGTACATGATGATGTTTGCTCAAGAAGTTTGTCATCTGCACTCTTTATTTGTCTTCATATCATCAAAATACTTATTTTCTTCACTTTATACTCTTAAGGTTTCTTCTTTTGCCCTTTCTCTCTGCTCATCTTGTGATCACATGTCCAGATGTTGAAAAGTCCCCCTCAACATCAGAATTACCATGTGGCAATGAAAGACAGGCTTCAACTACTATTGTTACTCCCTTGTATTTTGTGGCATTGATTCATCACATTCTTTACTTCAAACACTTCTTTCCTAAACGTTTCAAGGTCATCATCAATTCCTATGAGTGTTTCTGCTTGTATCATCTTCTGTTCATCGATAAAGTGGTCTGTATGGACATCAAAAGGCATCATCCTCACCATTTTAAGAAGTTTTGTTTCACTACTGGTAGCTTAAGAAGTTGCGATTCTTCTGGAGGTATTTCCCAGATACAATGAAGTGTTTCTAAACTTTTGACTCTAAGTTAAGGGCTTCCTTCCAATTATTTAACTTTTTTTTAACTCATTCTAGACTTCCACATTTATATTAATGTTGTGAGGTTTTTTAAAGAAAGGAAAAGTCTCAATTTGTCTCAGGTTTGCAAACTCTATTACTAATTTCCCTCAAAAGTTCCACCAAATGCTTGTACAATACATGAATCATGGGAGTTTATTTTTGAAAAATGAGAGAGTACTCTGAGAACATGTCAGCACTTGATTTGACAGAAAGAATTTCGCCTTTCGTCAACGATGACTTTTGCAGTGGTACAAATTCTAGAAAATATTTTGTTACAGAAGGCCATTGCTAAAGGAGTCGAACAGCTGCTGGTCCTAGTGTCAACCAAATTGAGAAACATGTTTGATAAACACTTTGGAGGGAAGCTGGAGATCATGTTGAATATTCATAAAGCCTTCCAATCTTACTGTGAAATCCCGAAAAAAAAATGTAAGCCAATACAACAAGTTCAGACAAAAATTCCCCAAATTCATCCAGGCCCTTTAATTTTTCAAAGACTTCAGGCTAGAATTTCTTCAACTTGCCTAAAATTTATAAAGAAAAATCATACACATTTCATTTACTCATTTTTAGGGATTTTGAGACCGAGAGTTAAAAAAAGGGGGACTGTTAGGGACTGAGTATGGGCCCTGCCTTGAAGATGTTGATCTTTTAGAGCCCCAGCCTGAAGATAACAAGGACCATGACTGAGCAGAAAATTTGAAGCCTGATGAGTTCCTTTTAGTAAAATGTAAGAGTTGAGAGCGCAACAAGGCCACATTCAAGTAGGTATGTCGTTACTGTCCTTCGCACATTTCCAGATGACAATAATGAAGTGATGGGACTAAGTAAGCTGGTTACCAGAGACTTTTCATCCCAAAAGAAGAGGATTTTGTTGTTCCAATTGAAGATATTGTAGGAAAGCTGACAGTTTCCAGCATGTGTGGAGCTGGTGTGCGCTTCAAATATTTGTTTCCAAAATTAGTTGGTGTTTTTGAAGCTTAATACACTCTATTAACATTCAAAACACTATAACTGTGACTAAACCTTTACCCCTTCTTTGACAAGAAACAAAATTTAAAAAATAAAAATACCCAAGTGTGATATCCATTAGTGTAAAAAGACTAAAAAATAGTATAGTTGATATTAAAAACACATTTGTGTAAAACTAATAAATCATATGGGACCTTCTGGTAACTTATATTTCATTCAAAACAGCACAAAGAAATTTTATACAATGTCTCTAGCAGAGAAACTTTAGCTTGCTATCTTAATCAATTTGTAAGGAAAAATTCCTAGCACTTATTTTTTTACTTAAAACCATGTATAGTCTTATACTGGATATTTAAGGGTCACTACATTAAACATAAATATTAAAATTAATTTAAAACATACTCAAAAATATTTCGTTTTTCACTTTCTAGAGGTGTGGGCACATTCAGAGCCACTTTACAACTTAAAACAAAATTGTACATGTGATACAGTAGGCATGAGGCTGTAACAATATAGTCCCAAGTTTCTTTATAGCTACATATGTTCATGATATGTTAAGGGTGCATCACAATAACCCTCAGTCTGTATCATAATAGTCCTTTTGGCCATGGCTATTGTGATACATACATTTAATTATCTTTTTGAACTCTATATACTCCAAGCAGAATAATAAAAATAGTAAAGTTGCTTATTTCAGTATTTTTTCCATGCATGTAAACAGGTTTGGAAACTAGAAAAAGTGATAATTTTTTTGTATAGTAACAGCCTTGACTGTCCCTATATTTTAAGGGATATTAAGGTTATATGAAAGGGTCATGAACCAAATAATCCCTATTTCAAAAGGATAAAATGATATAAAATTAGGGTTATGTTCATTATGATTAAACATTTTCAATCTAGGAATTTTAAACTGTATTGACAGTGAAAAATATCCTTGCAATTAAAGTCTATAGTTGTTCACAACAAAGATTCTCCATCTTAGAAATAAGTGTTGTGCTTTATTTTGTGCAAAACTCATGTCTAAAGATAAATTTTGAATTTTCTCAGAACTATTATAACAGTTACTAGTGGTTAAGACAAATATAATGGCAGAAAAAAAGAACAACTAAGCCCTAAACTATTAATTTACCACTTAAGGTGAACCAAATCAGAAGTGTAAAAAAAAATCACATCTATGTGGGAAAGTTAAACATTTGTAATTATCATATTTACTAAGACTTGGATTCAAATTCAGGATTTGAAGGTAAAATGAGGATTTGGATTTGAAAAAAATGGATCTGACCCATATTTAATAAATATATACACATACATGTATTAAACTTGTTTGAATGTCCTCCATCGCAATCCTTTACACACCATGCTATTTTTTTAAATAATGGTAACGTTCTGATTGGAAAGTGTGCAAGTCAAAGAAACTGGTTAAGATGATTTTTGAGTATTTTCATGAGTCCCTGGTGGGCGGACATCTAGGGGTGGCCAAGACCATTGCAAAAATTAGGATTCTTTTGGAGGGGCATGGACCGTGATATTAAAGGTCAGGTGAGAGCTTGTGAAACCTGCATCAGATCCAAACCTGCTCCAAATAGGAAGCTTGGAGATTTGTCTTCCAATGTTGGAACGTGTTTTTGTGGTTGTTTTTTTTTTGCCCAACACCAAGAACTAAGCAGGGAACCAGATTAAGTCGTCCCATGGCTAATCTTTTCGTTAAGGCTTTGAGCGGGGTTGTGTTGAAAAAAAACTTTGGTTTCCCCTGCAACCTTGTCCGACAATGGAAGACAGTTCACGTCACAAATCTTCCAAGAATATGTGTTTAGCAGTGGTATTTGTGACTACACCACTAGTTCCTACTACCCGTGTCCATCCCATGTAGAGAGTCGTCATAGGAATCTAAAAACAGCGCTAATTGCCCATCACAATATGGTGAACAGGGAGTGGGACTTTAATCTGGTGTGGTTGCAGTTGGCCTTCAATGGCTCTATTCATTCAGGACATCAGAAAACGCCCACAGAATTGTTGCTCGGATATAAGCCACTAATGCCCATTAATTTTAAATGGAGGATTCTTCATGGACTTTTGGGAGAGAACTCCAAGGAAGAGATCTCCCGAAACTAGGAAAGAGCAGTGGTAGTTTTAAAAAAAGTGTGCGACAATGTAGGCAGGCCACCCTAACCCCTTCAAAGTAGGTGATCAGGTAGTCTTTGAGCTGCACAATTTGAGCAAAGTGGCAGAGAGTCTGACGGCTAAGTTATCTTTAGGGTGCACAAATATTTTGTATGTAAAGTTGGTTTACGTTAGTGTTAGGGTTGAAATCAAGTAGACTGTGTGCATTCTTCCAAAAACTGAAAGGACTGTGTCGATATAAACAATGATTTATCAATCTTTTTGTTGAGTGCTATGCCCATACACACTGCAAACAAGAAGTGTTGGTTTTCGTTTGAGTGTTTTAGTAAAAATGAAAGGGGAAGAAAAACCATAAAAATTTACTATAGACTATCAGTTGGAGTGATGTGATGTTACAAGTAATAAATATCGTTAACTAGAATCTGGAGCATTGTTGTGAATAAGAGTTTGTGGAACTGTTTTAGGAAGAAAATTACTTTTTTGTGTTAATATTGGGACATATATTTTGTTGTCATTATGCTCATCAGTGTTATTCTCTGTTTTATTGTTTTGATGAATTTTGGTGGTCACAGTTTTCCAGGTTTCCTTCTCCAAAGGGCTTTTGGATAGAGCAAGGAGGGTGTATCGATTGTATAAAGCACCAAGTTAATTTCAGGTTGAGATGTCATGACATCACCTCCAGATGATGCTAGCGTTGGTAGTGATGCACAGTGTAGTGTGGAGGGTCAGCGGTTCGAGTTCCATCACTTGTAATAAGAGAGTTGAGTGGGCTAGACAATATCGGAGCACTTATTGTATGTACCATCCTTCCTTGGTACAAGGAAATGACTTCATAAGCAAAAGCGAGATTATCTACTCACCCTGCCATCCCAGTTGACAAGTGACACGACACGCCCAACAACCTCGGTCCCAACTATTCCATCCACACCTTAAAACACTGAACTGTAAACAAAGCTACGCGACTACACTTCCGAAACCCGCCGGCAGGGGGCGCTAGCATCAACAGAACCTAGGAGGCGGTTTCAGAGGGATTGAATTGCTTTGAGAATCTTCTGGGCTGCTTCTCCGAATGTTTTCGGCCCATCCAGTGTGTGTGTTAATCCCCAAGTGATTTATAAATTACCGCCCTCTGGGAATGCCATATAAAGTGTCATTCAGCAAAGTGAAATTTTTTGATAATATTTAAATGTTTGCTTCAAGTACCAGATAATTTGCTGGAAAATTTAAAAAAGAGGGTAATAAATATTTTACCAAAGTCTCTAAAGTGTATATACTTTTAAACATTCATGCATCAGATATTTTCTTGTTTGGTAACTTTGAAGGAAAATTTAGTAGACTTGTCAAAGATTCTACTGTGGAGAAAGACTTCAGTATGAACCTTACTAGATTCATTTATGTTTAATCTGATAAAAACATAAATTTATCTTTTTTAATAAATTGAGGTCATATATATATATATTTTTTTTTTTGTTAAGTAAAGTTCCTGTAAATTATGAAAACTTTTCATAGTTCTCATTATGTTTGAGGCTAGTTGAAGAACATTATATATATATATTTGGAAGTGTCATGGACACATAGGTTTATTTATGGATAGTTTTGGAAGTGGATATATTTATTTATGGATAATTTTGGGATTGGATATAGAGTTTTTGATGGCCAAATGTTTCTTCAAAATGATTAGGATTTAATATCACTAGTATTACTATCCTGTGTTGTTGACCTATTGGTAGCTAATTTATTTTGACTTAATATTTTCTTAGTGTATTAACAGATACTTCCAAATTTATTAGCTGAATTTTTCATGTATAGTTTGTATAATTACTATCAGGACTCTGATTAAAATTTGTAGAACTGTTTAAATATTAACATAGTTGTAAATATTACTTAGAAACTCTTTTTACGAGGTAATTTTTCTATGTGTTTAAATAACACTTCCTTAAAGTCACCTACTATCCTGCCTTATGAAATAACTTATGAAGAAACTATCAAATATCTTGTTATTTGTTGCCAAGATAACTAATTCTTGAAATTAAAATTACAGAAGCACATTTATCTTCTTTAATTTTTGTATTCCTGTCTTGCCCTCTCGTGAACATTCTAAGGTATTGAGGTATTTCTATAGTAAGTTAAGGAGTACCCCAATTGATCGTTCCTGATTTCCACAACCAGGTGGGTTGCGAGTCGCTGAGTAACAATCAATTGTTCTCAGACCATTTTACTCTGTCTGACTCATGCACCCTGCTCTGATTGTCTTCATTTATTGGTACATTTTGTGTTAGGACGGAGGATACACTGCCTCGGCCCATAGTTCACGAAATCACTGCGTGGAAATACAGCGAGGCGGTTGGGACCTTGCAGTCCAGAGGTTGGACACACCAAATGCAAAATTCACATTTGCGATAATGCAAATTTTTATGTGAATTCCACTGTTTTTACCCGAATAACACAATTTTTTTGTAATTTGGCAAATATGTCATGCCATATGGTTTTCAATGTGGTAACACTGACAATAGACCAATTCCAGGGCTGTCATCTATATGGATAGTATCCGTTTTTGTGGATTGTATAAGTATAAAACAGAACACAGGGTTTATGAGTATTTTCAAGGGTATTTAGGCTTTTTTATTTACTATATGTTTGGTTAACATTAAAAATCATGATTTCTACTTTTATACATGTTTTTATTTAATAGTAGTTTTGTCTACTATGAAAACATGTTTGGTCTAAACAAAAATTGATAATTGATCATTTCGATATTGCAAATTGTAGAACTTGATGGTAATGATATTGAGATATCGAGTTTCGCATTATTAAGCATGCAATGATTTGGGCATATTTATATTTAATTTTTCTTTGAATGTTAATAAATAGTTAAATACAAAATATGAACAAAAATTGAAAAAAGTTTTATTTTTATTTTTTAATTAATAATAATTCAACTTGTATTTATGTGAATAACAATATCGCTTTCAAAATATATCATTGCTTTGTGAGAAAAATTACACCACTTTTACACTAAAAATAACCTCACCTTTTGCATGTCTTTACTTATAGAAGATTCTGGATGTGCTCACCACCAACGTCCACACACATATTCATCCAGCGCTCCATATTGGTGAATGTGCAATGTAATGTAGTTAATGATAGCAATTCCATGTTTGATGTTGCCTTTCAGTTTCTCAATCAACCTTGGCGTGTTGACATGAACCAAACGTTCCTTTTAAAAATCCCCATAGAAAGAAATCTGGGGGTGTCATGTTAAAAGACCTAGGAGGACACAGGTCTATAGAGATAATCACTGTCTCTTGGGATAGCCTCAGAAGAGATTTCCGTGGGGATGCCAATAAGCACTGCCTTACACCCTCTGTGTTGTATGCTTCGTTATCTTGGGCCGCCGACCCCGTGTGCAGATCCACCAAGCTTCCAGTACTCTTCAGCTTCTTTGCCAAGGTAAAAATGGTGGCTTTGGTGTATGTATTGTGACAAAGAAAACCATCCCTTTTAATTATAATCCCTATTTACAATCATCCATACGTCACTATTCCAACAATATTACTACTTCTACTTCTAAATGGTATCACCTCTTTGGCGTGTATTGGAAAGGTTCTTTTGTTTTGTTATTGGCGTGGTGTTGAAAAGAAGTGATATTAATGCCGGGATGTAAAAACTTTACAATCATTAGAAAAGAAGAAAAAAGGACTTGTTACACTACTTATTACCAGTTTAAGATTATGAAAGGATGTACACCAGGATCTTGATTACTACTTGAAGAGTTTTGTGAGGACATGCATATCCTTCAGTAAACAAAGAGATATGTACATATGATCGAGTTCTCGACTACAGATGGTCTAGGGTGAGAAGTTTCAATTTTCTTATATTATTGCGGGACTGAGGATGGTTTTAATAAAAAAAAAGGTAAATAATAGGTGGCCGTGAGCAGTGTGGCTATATTGTTTGACTCAAAGAAGTCTAATTGTGTTAAGGGTAAATAATAAACTTTCTGTGCCATAATTTTGTACGTGGTTGGACTTAGGTATATATGTTGGTTTTATTTTGCCTTTGAAAATGTAAGGAAAAAGGTTTTATTTTTATTTTGTTATCGAATGATTTAAATTGAATTAAGATTGTGATATAATAATTATAGCTTTGACAACAAAACAAATGTTATATAAATATGTTAACCTAGATATGTGATTTACCGGAGCTCCGCAGGCAGGTTAAGTATAAGTGCCTATCTAAATCCACAGGTCCCGAGATTATATTTAATTAAAATAAGTACTTTTTTTTCTACCTTATTTTTTATTTATTTTTTTCACAGTGGCGCCTTAACGCGGGGCTTTTCGATAAGGTTAGGATAGAGCAACCTAGTATTTTCAAATGTGGTTTAGGTTATGAGCCAGGAAGGGTATTTTCTTAGAAGTAGGGACAGAGGACAGTCTAAGATAAACATTAGGTATGAGGCTGAGGTTTTACCCACAATAATGGATGGACAATCAATTGATGTAGGGTTGGAGGATGATGCTGCTACCACGACACCACAGCAGGAAAAGGTAGTTAGGGACCAAGTAGTGGTTGAGGATTTGAGCGACGACTCATCCCAAACTTATTTTGAGGGTCCGTCACCAGACGGGGACAAAATCCCTCCTTTCCCTATGGAAGTTCCCCATAGTACCCCTTCGTTGGACCTTATGGCGGGTATCCAACAGTTGTTAATGGAGATGAGGGAAGGGCAGTTAGTCCTCGAGAGAAAGCTCGTTTCTACTCAGGAGGAAACCCGCAGTGAGATTATGCGTCACATCGGTTCATTAACGGTCAGTATGAGGGAAGAGTTTTCAGCGGCAATAGGCAAGACTAGGGCCGACTTTGAGGTTAGAGTTGAGGCCACTGAAGAGCGGTTCAGGCAGGAGCTGGCCAGTGTTAAGAAAGAGATCCTGGAGTCAAGGGATGAGTTTAGCCTGACCTTGGAGTCAAACCAAAGGTTGACGGCACAGAAGCAAGAACAGCAGGTCGCACAGCTAGAGGAAGGATTGAATAGGCTAAGCCTAGAGGTACGTACAGGAAACGAGAGTCAGACAAATACACTGGGGATTCTGAACTCTACTGTTGGCTCACTGAAGGACAAGAACCGGGATTTAGCCAAAACCCAGGTGGGGTTGGATCAGAGGTTGACTGATACAGCCGAGGAGGTAAAAATGGTAAAGAACCAGCTTGAGGGATTGTCAGACCAGGTCAGGTTAGGAGGGCTGGGCGACTTAAGCCCATTTTCTTCATCTTTGTGTACCCTTTTAGGAGACCGGGCTCTTGGGGATAGACTCCCTAAATTCAGTCGCAGGAGTGGGCAGGATCCCGTTAGCCACCTCAACACTCTGGAGGAACTTTTTGAAGGGCGTCGACTAAATGATAAGGAAAAAATAAGGCTAGGGGGCAGTTCCCTCACTGGTGACGCTTTGCCTTGGTGGTCGGTAGTGCGCGAAAGCATCACAGGCTGGGAGGAGTTTCGAACCCGATTCCTAGCAATGTTTTGGAGTGTGGAGATCCAGGGCCAAATGAGGGCTAAATTACATGCGTCAAGTTACCATGAGAACGGAGGTACTCTGGAGGGTTACCTTGCCGACATGTATAGTAAAAGTAGGAATTTCGAGTCGAACATCAGTGACTCTGAGTTGATATATATGGTCACGCATCAACTACCTATACGGTACCGCGAGATGTTGGTAGGGATTACCTACAACACTTTGGAGGATTTTAGGGCCGGACTGCAGCGCTTGGACGCTTTGGAACAGGATAGGCGTAGGGACAAAGTAGGACAGTTTAGTTCCCCACTTCATAGGAGGCCGAACGTGGAACAGCGGGTAGGACCTACTCCACAGTTTCAACTGGGAGCACGTCCACAGGAAGCGTGGAGGAGAGATAGACCTCCTCGCGACCATTCAGGCCGTAGTTTAGTTTGGGGTGCCCAGACAGAGCACCAATATCCTGGTAGAGGTCGGGAAAACTCCCATCATAACCTTGAGGTAAGAGACAAAAGGTCAGTCAACGGACCTTTTCCCCAACCTAGGAACCACCCTTATGGGGACAACGACAGGGACTTTAGGTCTAGGAGTAACTCCCATACCCCATTTCAACCGTCCCAGACGAACCCTCAACATAGGGTACCAGCTAACATAGGTCCAGTCTATCAAGAGCAAGCAACCCGTGGTTCTAGTCATCATCCTCAACCAGTTGATGTAAATGTAATTGTCAAAGAGGGAAACTGTTGACCTGCGATGTAGGCAGCCCAGACCGGTCGCAGGTTCCACACACTCTGGGAGCATTTTTAGTATGTCAAGAAAAAGTTAACACCCTTGGTGTAGATCTTAGGGAAGAATTACTGAATGAAGAGGAAGAAATGGAGATGTCAGGAAATCCGACGTGCCCATAGCCTATGTTAGAAGTTGAAGGATTATCTCTGAGTTGTCTATTAGATTCAAGAGCACCATAGGACAAGATTGGTTAAATTCGCTGGCTGTTTGTTCTATACTTAAGGATGTAAATGTTGAATTTCTAAACTTCAACAACAGAGTCATCGATGTGTTTGTCAGTCAGAAGAACAGAAGTAGCCAACTTTTGTACAAATAATTAAATAGTATCATCACTTGACTTCAAATTTGAGCATGGGAAGACAATATTGATATCAATATCTTAAAAAGGCGATTATAGACTTGTATTAGTAAAACATTCAATTATTTTAAAAGCAAATTAAATGTTAACATTAAGGGCTGGTCAACCCTTTCGTGATCCGCCTCTCCGGTGAAATGAGTTACATGGCTCTACGATTTGCCAGCACTGCATGGGTGGTGGCCTGGAAATACAACAATGTGGATTACAATTGATTATGTCTAAAGCCGGCTACACAATTAAAACACTTAAAACTACAAAAAAAAAGAAGAATTTAGAAACTCTAGGAAAGATTGGTGAACGATTCCCAGCATCCAACAAATAGCCTGCAGCATTTTTTTCTCAAGGTTGGAAGGTACACACCGTATTATACAAGTCAGGTATCAATCTAAGGAAAGATAAGAAAGATAAAACAAAAGTGTGGAGAAATTTTTTTTTGTATTGTGGAAAGGGTAATTTATCCCACAATTATTACTTAAGAATTATAATGGATAATTTCGACAATCAGTAATAGATTATTTGTTATTGTTAAAGTATCTACGTCAAAGAAGTTAAGAAATACCCCATGTGAAGAGAAGATGCATCCCGAAGACCTACACGATAAGAATGTGCCTACAAAATGAGAGAGAGAAAATCCTGTGAGTATTTAAAATATATGTATAATGGTTATAACCAGCGTCAACATTAAGGCTAGTCCCTCTGTGCCGGTAGCTGTTAGACTGGGCAGACTTGTGATAGTCACATGAATATTAAAACTTGTGAAAGGGCAGGAACCCACACAACTTTTATTGGAAATGAATAGCATCGAGAATTATTAAATGTTTTATGGTGAAACTTTGAAGGTTATTTATTTATTTTTTGTATATGTCAGAAGAAAATATAGTTAGAGGAAGAGAGAAGAGAGTGGGATTTTCTGAGAGTAAAGTAACATCACAACCAAGGTCATTCTTTATTCATGTATGGGAAGCAGACAAGTAACATGACGAGGTCTAATACGTTATAAGCATTTTCAGTTTAATTATAATGAAGTTATTTTAAGAAAAAGAAGTTAAATCCATGAACTTTATCTGCAATTGTTACCCTATGATAGGGCTTGTGTGTTTACAAGTATGTACTGTATACTTGAGATGTGTAGCCCCAACAGCTGAGAAGAGACGCACCAGAACTTTTGATTTCACCAATTAGTCGCCATAAGCAGGCCCCAGAAAGTGTGGTACCTGGTTCCGTCATTACGCTCCTTGCAGTCAGGAACGAGGGAAGTTATTTCCATTATCTTATAACAGACAACATTGTGTAAATGTCCTTTTTATTATTTCGCTTAGTATTTATTTTAAAACACCCTATGAAGTTATAAATTATTCATACGTGTAGCACCTTATGATAAGTGCTTGATATTTATGTGAAAATGGCCCAGTATTTCCATGGTAGGCCTATACTTATGATAGGGCACGTTATAACATTTTGTATGTCTATTTCTAAACAACCTATAATTTCATTGAATAGTTATGTCAAACTACTATATTATTTAATATATTGTGTCATTATAGTCTATGTTTATCTCAGGGTTTGAAAAAGGTTTTTTTTTCTTCATATAATCAACTAATGTTTGTAATTATTATTTTAACTTGTTTAATTTTCTCATATGGTGTATGTAAATCACCTGGCAGAGGATTGTTATGATAATCTCACTTTAAGAAGTTGAAATTCATATTATGAGAGTCAGCATTCGCGACCAGTGGTGTAATAAGAAGCCTAGGGGGCTGTAGGTACCCAAACAGTTAGGGTGAGTTTAGTGGGTCAATTTAAGATGATTGGGGGCACATTACATTTCAGGAAACACCGATTTGGCATGAGTTCACGAGTTGTTGTTTTTTTGTTTGGAACAATTGTCTCATAAGTTGCAAGAGGAGAGTCTCATATTGTAACACGACTATGTTTCTATCTAACCTTTGCCATCCACTTAGCTATTTAATATTTAAGAATTTTGGTTTAGTTAAAGAGTGTGTAAACTAATAATTTTAATATGTCCAGTCTATTGCTAAAGTGTGGTTTTGTTTCAATGTAATGAGGGTAGTTTTGTTTTGTGTTAGTAATTCAATTGTATGTAGGTCTAGAGAATGCTAACAGCTTATACTATATAAGGCAAGCATTAGCCATGTAACATATTTGTGTAAATGTTTGTAAAAAAAAAAAAGTTATGTAAAACCCAAGGTAGTAGACAAATGTTTCACCTAGAGGACAACTAGAGTGCCATTTGAATTTGCTCAAATAGCTGGTGTAGTGCGGTTGAAACCCAGGAGCAGGTGTTTTAATTTGTCGCTTTGGTTGCGAGGACACCGACATAAGTCAAGTGCGCGTCTTCAAAACCTATAAACCAATATGTAAAGGGTTAAATGAATGTACATTTCCGAGCAACCTTACCTGCAAGGATCTCAACGGTGCCAAGTTTAGAAGAAAGGAAAAGTCGTTAGACAATGGACCTTAACTCCTACCACTTTAAGTGCACCAATGGCTGGTAATGTTCCAGTAGCAGTTTTCAATACTAAAACTAACTTCTGAAACATTAGGGGGCAAATCTGTGACAAAGAAAACCATCCCTTTTAATTATAATCCCTATTTACAATCATCCATACGTCACTATTCCAACAATATTACTACTTCTACTTCTAAATGGTATCACCTCTTTGGCGTGTATTGGAAAGGTTCTTTTGTTTTGTTATTGGCGTGGTGTTGAAAAGAAGTGATATTAATGCCGGGATGTAAAAACTTTACAATCATTAGAAAAGAAGAAAAAAGGACTTGTTACACTACTTATTACCAGTTTAAGATTATGAAAGGATGTACACCAGGATCTTGATTACTACTTGAAGAGTTTTGTGAGGACATGCATATCCTTCAGTAAACAAAGAGATATGTACATATGATCGAGTTCTCGACTACAGATGGTCTAGGGTGAGAAGTTTCAATTTTCTTATATTATTGCGGGACTGAGGATGGTTTTAATAAAAAAAAAGGTAAATAATAGGTGGCTGTGAGCAGTGTGGCTATTTTGTTTGACTCAAAGAAGTCTAATTGTGTTAAGGGTAAATAATAAACTTTCTGTGCCATAATTTTGTACGTGGTTGGACTTAGGTATATATGTAGGTTTTATTTTGCCTTTGAAAATGTAAGGAAAAAGGTTTTATTTTTATTTTGTTATCGAATGATTTAAATTGAATTAAGATTGTGATATAATAATTATAGCTTTGACAACAAAACAAATGTTATATAAATATGTTAACCTAGATATGTGATTTACCGGAGCTCCGCAGGCAGGTTAAGTATAAGTGCCTATCTAAACCCAGAGGTCCCGAGATTAAGTTTCCTCGTGCAACTGAGCTAGATGAAATTGAACTATTTTTTTTTACATACAACAGTAGGAGAAATATATATTTAATTAAAATAACTATTTTTTTTTTTATTTTTTTTTTTTTCACAGTATAGTGCTTGCCCACCAAGTTTATTAAGAAACTCCCTCTGACAATGTTTGAGAGGATCGGTCACTCAGTACTGACACATAATAAACACATGTTCTTCAATCGAATACACCATCTTTCTCCCACCAACAAGCCTACATTGAAACACCCCCACTTATGACTAGGTAGTTGATACAACACGTCAATACGGCCACCAGCTGGCCAGGAGACATGTTTTTACAGGTCGACTGCTTCGTCATGAAATAAAGAACTATTTTGTTTGTGTTCCGAGCTCATCTTATGTTTAACATAAAAAGTGTTCAGTCCCGAAATGAATCACTCGATAGATTAATATCAAAATAATGATAAACTATGAAACATTACCTCATATTCCTCATCTTGTGGGATTTCCTTCACTTCTGTTTCCTTAGAGGCCTTTCCTCTTTTACTAAGGAGTGAACTGCCCTTCTTTGAAGAAACCGGCTTTTTTTCTGCAATTGTGGAGTTCCCATTTGACTTATCCTAAATGTATAGAAACAAATACGAAATATTAAAAGAAAATGCTGTATGAAGAATGGCACATAAGAATTATTTAATAAACTAATCAAAATATGTGTTTTATTTTGATTTAAAAAACCACACAAATACATTACTGTGAAACAAATATTGTAGATATAATATAATATATAAAAGATATTTTTCTAAAGTCATAACTTTGTAATTGGTTTTATGAAAAATAGATGGTTGTGCATTGCAAGTATGGCTATTAAAAATTATAATATTCAGTATTTATAAAAGAACTTAACTGCTAAAGAAACAAACAGTATAAAAAATGTCTAATAAACACAATTATGATGGGCTTCTAAAGTATTTCAATGTAAATGTGCCTAAGAAAATAAAAATGGGTCATTCTGTGGAAAACAAACAAATTTGGTTGTAAACTTTTTTTGATTCATGTTTTTAAAATATATAATCAAAGTTAGTAATAGTTTTCCAAACTAAAATGGTTGTATAGAGTGGGGAAAAAGCTTGAAAAGACTCATTTTCAAATCTTCATTGATCCCAAAAAATATATATTATTGTAATTATTAAATCCTTAATGAACAACGCTACATTTTAATGATGTTATGTACCTATACTCAATATTTCACAAATATTTTAAAATATGGGATTTACGGAAGACCTCTAATAAGAAAAGAAGTCTAACATCCATTGCTCCCAAATATGTCATAAACAACATTCCAAAGCAAAGAGATACTGAAATTTTATATTTGCTATACAAAGTTCTTTGTGATGTATACAACATTAACAATAATATTTACTTTACAAAAGTATGTGGCAATACATACCAAGCAAGGTTAAGGGGAATTGTGTGCATTATAAATTGGTCATGGACCAAATTAAGTTCAAAATGAGTAAATAAGATTAAATAGTCCCCTCTAAAAACCCCTTCCCCTTTTAAAACAAAGACTTATATCTGCATAATTAAAAAATTAGCTCATAATAGTTTGAGAACTCAAAGAAGTTGAAGCTATACAGGTTAAAATACAGTCATGATAAGAGCTATGTACTTGAGTCCTTAGAACACATTAGGTAAGAAGAAGAGAAATAATCATATCTTTGTGAGCCAAGTGTGGCAGAAAGTGTGTTGGGGGAAAGAAAGATATGAATCATTTGGACAAGGAGAGCACAGTTAAGATTCATCCAACAAGTTGTGTTTGTATTTTATCAGACAGATAGAAACTTAACAGAATGAGATTCACGAGATTAAATTCAAGTTGGAGACACTTGACGTCGTTTGCTTTAATTAATTGGTTTGGAAGATAATAACATAGAGATTAATAGAATAGTTTATATCAATAAGCAGTTCATTCAATACTTGATCCACCAAGTGAATTCAGAGATAGAAATATATTAATTTATTTATGTTTAAAGTGTATTTATTAGTTTAGGTGAGGCACATATAAAAAGACACATAGTGAAAACAACTTTGAAAACAATCTCTAAATTAACATACTTGTTACCAGTATAGTAGGGGCCCTATATCCACTGATTCAGTATTCACAAATTACCGCTGCTCAATTTTATTTATCTTTAATTAAAAAACCAAATTTAAGTTTCAAACCATGTGCCACGCAAGAACCAGAAGGTGCAAAAATGTGCCTACTATGGGTGTTGTTCTATATCACCAGCATCATCGGTGACCGTTGCAACAAGAATAATGGAAAATAGTAAGTACAATGTAGTATGCAGTACACATTATTATTACTTTATTCAATGTTGGTAATGTCTTACTGAGAATAATTTATCAATGAAACCTTACCATATTCATGTATGTTACGTAAATATCACGTTCAATAATAATTGTGTTATATGTGGTTTCAGGTAACCCCGGTAGATCTAGGGGCGTATTACCCGCGGGCGGATATGAGGACTCTACTGTACTAGTAAACATCAAGTGCCCTTTGTACTATATTCTTGTGATTGGAAGCCTCAGCCTCGAATCCCAGTTGGGTGTTTTACTAAGTGGTTCCCCACTCTCCCTCTAGACAAATTCGGGTGCATGTTAACTTAAATCTAGTTTCCTCGTCCCTACTCCAATAGCACAGTAAGATGTGAATAACCCCAACGAGTAGTAAGGCATAAAAATTAAACTTGTTTGATTAAGGTAAAAACACAGTAGGCATTTGGAAACATTGTTTGCCAAATTTATTTTTTGATGGATGTTTCCGAAATGTTTCCTGTTGCTCACAAACATAGGGAAACAGCTTCTGACAAAACGGACGCTCAAAGAATGTAGTGGTTTTGGAAACTTCAATCGCATGTCTCTGATAGATTTTAAATTATTTTGCAAATGGTTGGTCCTCGGATAGTTAACAATCTGTTTGTTGTCTTCAATAATGGCCAGAGCACCTTTTGGAGTGTGCAAATGGTGTGGCCGCACATGGGCCCTATGTTTGCTTAAGTTTAGTGAGAGCAGGAGAAAACAAGTTGATGTGGGAACATTTTTCTTGCACGTTCGTA
Organism: Timema cristinae; assembly: GCA_039000515.1. Lineage (NCBI taxonomy): Eukaryota > Metazoa > Arthropoda > Insecta > Phasmatodea > Timematidae > Timema > Timema cristinae. The sequence continues at coordinate 380,980 of JBCFYV010003508.1, read as the reverse complement.
TAATGGGCTCCCTGTATAGGTGATCTAACATTTTTAATCAAACTATAAACACAAATTAAAAACTTAATCATATGGTTTAGTTTATGAATGAGTGGACCAAGTTTTCCTTTTTCCGGCATTTGTCTGGCTGTATGGTGGCGATGTCTCACAATAACTTTTGAACACATTCACCAATTTAATTCAAACTAGGTACAGTTGTTCTTGTACCTTTACAAAGATCAATTTAGTTGGAGAAGAGAAATGAACCAAGGTTTGTGAAAAAATCAACCCTCATATGTATCAGAACACGGCTTCTTGAATTAATTATTACACACCCTTTAGCTTATTTCTTTTATAACTCATCTATATGAAAATTGGTAAAATGGTGCTAACAATTGCAATAACATTAAACCACAAATTGTTTTGTAGGGGTGGAGGGCGATATAATTGGAGGGGCCCACAAACAAAGTTCATCTAGGGCTCTGTATCTGCTAAGCGTGTACCTGTTAGTGGCTAAAATGCAAATGTTTCTTGTAACCCATAATGAATACATGACGGTAAACATGTTTTCCTCTTTGGAGTCATTCCATGTGAAATTAATACGATAAAATAGCATTTTCAACCTGATCCTCTTGGACTTTTTTTTTTATGTGATGCTTTTAATAAATAAATCTAGTAACTTTTTATTATTTTATATCTTCTATGGTTTGAGGGATATGAGCATTTGAAATCTCAATATAATGGTGAATTTGATAACTTGGCGCTTTACAAAATAGGCTCTAACTCAAATACTATTGAACATAGTAGTTTCCTAATAGACTGTACAAGAGCTTTAAAATGATACCAAACACATGGGCACAAACATGTTAATATCATTAAGGTCATTAAATTTAATATTTGAACTTAAATTTTATGCTAAAATGTTATTTTTTTCAAAATTTTAAATTTACAGTGTTTGAATTTTTTTTTTTAAATATTAGAATATATATATAATTTAAAGCTTGAATCGAGAGCTTTAAACTAGTGAAGATCTGATGTTTGTATCTTAATTAGGACTCCAAATATTATTATTTCAACATTTGCGATTCACATAAAATTAAATGTTTCCCCCAAATTTTAAGGCTCTTTACCTTGAGAATGCTTTGACCTATAAAATAAAATGTGTCAATAAAAAATTTAAAATATAAGGTTTACAGCATGAAACTATTACATTGGTAGAACCTATTACATTGTCTATACACACTTTAATAAGTCAAATGCTAAGCCAGGCCAGTTTAATTGAATTTCAGTAAAATTAATATTACATTCCAGTTTGCTATACTTATCTAATTGATAATTACAATTAATAATTAGTATTGATTTATATTGAACGCTGCATATAACTCCATTTTTAATGACAATAATTTTCTTAAAAGTATTTTGTAAACCGATGTGTTTGATTAGGAATGTTAGGATTTGTATACATTTTTGGAATGAGCTACCATGCCAAACCTATTATTTTGCACATTTCATACAAAAAAAATGTAGAACATTTGTTTCTGCATATTTTGCATATATTATGTAATTTATATATTTTATTAAAATTACTAAGTTTAATTATTTTTTTTACAATAAATAATATCACACATTTTATATTTTTAATATTTATTTTATTTTGTCCCTTTTTTTTGATACTTTAGCATTGTTGTTTCACATCTTTTTCATTCTTGTAAAAAATAAAACAGTTGAAACATCAAAACATGTGAAGGATACCTGTCATTTGTGGGTAAAATACTCGAGTGAAACCAAATTAATTAAAATGAGAGAGATATGCATGACAAAACCTTCCCCACACTTCTTGTGATGTAAACAGGAGATCCATCTTACAACATGTTGCTACAGAAGAGGCAAAATACGGCATCAGAAAATTTGAAAATTCTTTGTTTTACATTGTTATAAGAAATTATGAGAATGTTATGAATTATTACTATTATTTAATCACTATAGAGAATTTTGTTTCAATGTAAAATGTTTTGTAACAAACAGTGTTCATTAAATTGGCAGAAACCACCAGATATCCTACTCTTTAATTTAAAGCCCTTTATAATTAAATGCAAATGTTAATTTATTTAAGTATTATAACGGACCACACCAGGACAGTGTTTATTTTAAAACTAATATTGGCAGTATTACCTGCATGGTGGAGCTTGTATGTATTTGCATATTTCAGACATCACATAGAGACCTAAGTTGTGACTAATGATCAAGTTCAGTTCTTATTAAATACAATTAGCATTTCTAAAAATTTAGCCATCGACAATTGAACTCCATTTGCCATTTTTCATTCCATTCAATGCAATAAATATTTCGAAGAAATTAAGTTTAATTATAAAACTTAGGCGGCCAGGAAATACTGTAGCTAATTGAGTAAATAAATAAAATTTTATTGCGAAACATAGTTTTAAAAAGAAATATGTAATTATAAATTATTTTTTTTTGTTCACTTGTGGCCCAGAGTTCAAAACTTCAAATAACAGTTAAGTACTGTATTTACACTATGAGAGCCAATGTAAAACTGAATGTAGACATCGGTTACCTACGAACAGAAACAGCAAATGCCCTTTCCAAAAATAATCCCCACAATAGAGGCTATACAAAGGGAGGTGAAAGATTAACACCTGTAAAATATTTGTGTTGAAGTTGTCGTCTCATTATAGGAATTGCCATCTCTGTTGGTGAGCAAATTTTTGGGAGCAAATTTTGGAAAACCCAGTTTTTATTCAAAATGCAATACACTCCACATAAACTTAGTAGCATCTAAGTTTCGTTCAAAATCCAATACACTATAAACAGAGGTAGAAGGCTCTGGGTTTGATCAGACTAGAATAGAGATTCTTTTGGAAAATGATAGGAAGAATGAAGAAGTGGTATTCTAATATGCAGGAGGAACGCTTAAAACTTTTGTTGTATCAACCGGAAAGCTAGTAATTTTTTCTCTATCAACCGAAACTGCGTTCCGGCCCAATTCAAGCACTGCTGATTTGAAATGGATCTGACCAAATTTATCACATAGTCCAGTAAAACCTGTCTAAAACTGAACTCAATAGGATCCTATTCTTTTAATCCGTTTTGGCAGATTTTTGTTTGATAGAGGTGTTCTAAAAATAGAAATAAATAAAAATAAAAGGTTGCATTAGTATAAAATTAGTTAACTATAATATACAGTAATCATTAGTAATCCTTTTGTTCCGGCCTAATTCTGTCACATGTCCATCAAAGTTGGCTGTTTTGATGTCTTCTGGATGGCAGCCTTCTGAATCTCCTTCGTTGCGTCATGCACCAACTTAACAGCTTCAAAGAGTTTTTGAATGGAGAAAATTCCTCAAGGTCACTCATTGCAATCAGAACCACAGCAGTGTCTTGATCTTCAAGGACTCCAAAGTTTGTCCGCTGACACTCTTTTCATCCATGTTTTTGTCTCATCTTCTTGGACAGCTGGGTCACTCTGTATCATATACGGTGATTTTTTAACCTCTTCTTCAGTGCAGAGAAATATCAATGTCCAGGTGTCCTCTCAACAGGGCAACAATCTCTTGTAGGGGTTGGTTGTCCTCAAAAGCCTGGTAGGCTTAATCTTAATTAATAATTAGCTTCCCCTCCTAACATACCTGCACAGTGCTTAATGTGCATCCAAAGCCACTGTTCTGTTCTCGGACCGACCAGCCGAGCCATCACATTACTCATCATATTGCACTGCAAAGTCATCAGACATTGCAAAGTTATTCATATTGATTTGTTAGTTTTATTATTTTTGTGTTAACTATTACTATCATATTCATTGTTACGACTAGTCAAAATAAAAGTATGTAAAATCACATTTGACTCGATTTACTGTGCCAAATTCATAGAATATATTATTCTAATGATTAGAACAAACAGAAGGTCCTCCAATCTATTGCCTTTTTGGGGGTCCTTGACTGATAAGTAATTGGGAACCACTGCCCTAGATACCTCACATTCAGTCGTTTCATTTAGCCTGCATTTCCCTTCTGCCATTCATTCATAATTTTATCTTTATTTTTAAGTGTGTCGTAAATCTGTGTTTTCCCACAACTAAACTGTTTTGGAAGTGCCTTTTCTTTCTCACATGAACTATCACCTTCATTCTTTCACTATGAGAAAGAAATTAAGAAATGTAACTTTCAGCATTTCACATGCAACAATAAACACCTTAACTTAACCGAATGAGCACAACCCCGCTTCATACAAAACAAGCAAGTAGCGTGCATGGCTAAGAATGTTAACAATCGTAAATAATCTACTGCATATGTGGAACAACAAGGTTGAACAAAAACAGTTTGGTTAGTATGTAATATTCCTTGTTTGTTGCTTTAGAAACAAGGCTATATTACTGCCTCCTTCCCCATACAGCCTTAAACATTTCCCTCATCGTAAGATTCCACGAATAAGCCAACCATTTCCACGTTAGGGAGGTTTGGTTTTTAACCAGCGTGTCTTACACAGTAAATGTAACAGGAGTGAATATTTTGTTTATTTTCACAGGATTCCATTTTATACAGGGTCTGTTTTGAGTAGGTTTTACTTTATCTTTGTGAACAAGTTTTAAATTTTAACACAATCTAACTAATAGTTATTGGAAACCCAAATATAATCTGGGTTCACACAAAAAGCTTCCGCGGCAACGGTTTCCAAAGTTGAAAGCGTGACATAATATATGTTATATAAATATAGATCAAAGATTTTTATTTAATCTGCTCTTTATAAATAAATGTTTTGAATAATATATATTGTGTTGTGAATTTGTACAAAATATGATTTTTAAAATACACTTGAAATATGATTTCATGGGAAATTTCCAATAAAAATATGATATAAAATATTGATATCAAAGAAAGGAGGTGAGGCATCACAACATTCTCAAATACTAGTAAACGAAAAATCTTTTTGGCTTTCTTTTTCTTTCTGTGACAAAAATAAACAAATCATTGACTTAATGAAAGTTTTGTCAAAAATTTAAAACCTTAGTAGGTTAAACTCCATACTATAACTCAATGTCTCTCTTTATTTTGCTTACTAAGGAAAGTTGAGTAGGCCATTAGGGGGCGATTTCATTCCTGAATGCATAAACAAAGCAGAACATGAGTCAACAATAACGTCAGTCAACAAACCTTCTGACTTCAGTCACTTCTCTGGTCTTATAATGAAGACATGCATTCTCTGGAGCTAAGCTTAAGGCCCCTACACATGGCCAGCTCACTGTTTGGAAGCACGTCACCATGGATCCTTCAATTTCAAAATTTAAAAAAATTGGGATTGCAACTTTATTTTGCGCAAAACAAAAAGCCAATAAAAAAAAGAAAATGTTGCACTAAAAAGTGGTTAAAATACAGAGAAAAAAATTAAGTCATAGAAATGTTATTAAAGAATTAGATCCAGTTGATTTTAGATACACACTACCAATGAAGTAATAATACAGGTGACCTGGTGGTCTAGGGGTAAGGTGTCAGACTTCTGTGCTGGCGGCCGGGGTTCAATCCTCGGTCCCGGCACAGATTTATCTGATTTCCAAACACTTCCTTCACCTCTGACAAGACATCTAGTGAATGTGGGGAATGCCAGGCCTCCACCGTGGTTCGGATTCCACGTTAAACTGTAGGACCTCCATTTCATCTCACAATCACCCTACCATTACATATTAGGTAAGTGCGAATAACCCAAATGGGTAGTAAGACGCGGTGCTAATAATAATAAATAATAACTAATAATAAAAGAAACAAGCCACAATGAGAGAAAGTGTGTGATTAATTGTGACTAAGACTTTTAGCAAGTGAAGCAAGTAAGTTATGAAGATTTGAAGCTTGGTGCAATCATGTCATCACACCTTTTGAATCTAAAATCATTCCAGAAACAAGTTGGGCTATTTACAAGAGTTTGAAGAAATGTGGGCGATTAAAACAGATTTAATTGAATAAACACTCATTTATTTATTTGTTAAATTACAAAGTGGAGTACAAAATAAAAACTAATCTAAAAAAATAAAATAAACAATTTTAAACCATACACTGAATGTGCTCTTTGACTTTACCTCCAAATAATATGTGCCCTGAACTAAAACTGGTATTTGGCAGTTCCTTGTTGGATATTATATTATTGGAGGATGAGGAGATGGTATGAATTGATTGGTAGTACACATCTTGTTGTGACTGTGATGATATAATAGGACCTAACAATGATGGCTGTCACACAAGAGGAGATGTAGAAGTGTTCAGTAAATTTTACTAGCTTATAGCATAAAATATTGTGTCCGAAACTAAATTTGTGATATGGCATGCTGTCCTTTATCTGAAACCCCTATAGTCTGCTACTCTTCTTCTTTAGCATTCATTAATTTACTTGTTGTTTCATACAATTAATTCTTCATGTTTTTAATGAAATTGGTCCACTGTTTCTTTGTGTGGAAGTTGTGGTGTATTCATCGTTGATGGTTGCTTGTTCCTGAAACAAATATTCAACATTGTTTGTTTCAAATGCCTGCAAGGGAACATGATTGGCAAGAAACAGCAAAGCAATTTGAAGAAAGGTGGAATGTTATAGTAACTCCATTGGTGTTATGAATGGGAAGAACAATTGCAATTCAAAAACCGCCATACTTTAACTTCAAACATTTTTTATTAGTCTTACTTTCAATCATAAACACTAACAATGAATTTACATTCGTTCATATGGGTACAAACGGAAGTGTGTCGGATATATCTGCTTTAGAATGTACAAAATTTTATGAAAAATTAATAACATGTGAACTTAACTTGCCACAATCGTGTTCGCTGCCAGGCACTACCACTTTTGTATTGTATGTTTTTTAAAGAGACAGTGCACTTGCAGACAAATGACACCTTATGAAATATTTATATTTAAAACTATATCCCATGAGAAAATATTTAATTATACTGTCACATGCAAAATGGGTCTTCAAAACAGTTTTTGGCATATTAGCAGCATGGTTTAGAATTTTAGACAAAGCATGAGTGTGCAAATTCATAATATTGATCTAATAGTGTTGGCATGTTGTGCATTACATAATTTTCTAAGTAATAAATCATTTACATACATCACAGATAATTGTGTCAATAATAAAGACATTGATGATTAAACTTTTCGGCAAGGTGACTGGCATCAAATTGATGGTTTAATACCATTTGAACAATTAAATGTAAGGCAATGAAAAGACATTTTAACTAGTTATTTCAATGGAACAAGAGTCAAGATAATATGATGTGAATGGTAGCACAATAATAGAGGCTAATGTTAAATCTTCAAAAAATAATCTCAATTAATAGAGGCCTAATGTTTTTTTTATTGTTACTCACAACATCAGAACTGCCCAAAATAGGCTAGTGCACTACGGCTCTGTTCATTTTTGTCGTCGAGAAACGTTAGTAATTTATATTGACAGAGTAATGGTATATAACCAGCACCTGTTCGCATTGAAACCTTAACCTGAAATTGTAAATAATATATGTAAATTTGTAAACCTTCAGTCACAAATAATATATGTAAATTTGTAAACCTTCAGTCACAAGACTTTAGGTATTTATCTTGTTAGTGAAAGGAACCATAATTTCAATTCATAACAGCAATGAATAATTTAAACTGTATTATTTAGTATAGACATATTTTTAGAATAAAATCAATATGTATACATACCTATTTAAAACAGACAGTTTTAACCAAGTGTATGCCATATAAAGTAAATAATAAATTGGTTTTAACAACATACCTTTTTTAACACTCTTTTGTATGACGTTTGCATATTCTATAGTTTATTTTTAAATAGAGATGGTTGCATCCTCACCGACCACTTTGTATTTGTCCAGTATAATTTCCAAAGCTCGGTTACGTATTTCTCTATTGGAATAATTAGAATTTGAAATATTCCATAGACATGGAATATATCTGTAAAATTCAAAAATATCTTTCCTTTTCCAACATCATCGATTTTTGACACAAAACACACTCAGTGCAATAGTCGAGCCTTCTAGGCAGCTGCAAGAGAAATGATGGCAAACTGTTCCAGCCTCCCTACTCACAACACAATCTGTAGTGTTTATAAGAGTGGGGAGTCGGGAGATTTTGTAGTCGCCAGAATCAAACACCCGACATTGGAGAGATCAGTCGATAAGATTGACAGGATCCTTGCAGATCGGGTCATGTGTACCTGGGCTTATGCTGTGATACTAGTTTAAAGTTTATTTGGTTTTTTATAGTATTACCTTTGCCATGAACAAAAATATGAACAGTGCAGTGTTGGGCTAAAAGTGGAAGTCAAGAGGATTTAATGAGAAGACAGCAGGGAGATTTGTTCTATAGACCATGTGTAAGAGACCTGATATGAAGAAGAAAAGTGGCCTTAAAGTGTAACGAAGGATTGTACAGGGCGTACTTTGTACCCATTGTCACATATGCAGCAGGAACATGGACAATGAATGTAAGAGAGACTAGGAAAGTGAAGGCCATGGGAATGAAGTTTTGAGGAACATGTTAGCTGTCACAGATAGTGATAAAAAGCCAATAAGAATATAGTTAAGTAAGGTTAGCCTCTGTGGAAACGAGTCAGGTGCAGACGAGAGACAGGAGACTGGTCAGGGCCAAAACCAATGAGCTTGGAACAATTCTGACCAGTTGGCCCCAAGCTGGGAGTGTTAGGGTTGGTGATGACAAGCTAAGTCATTATCACTATCCATAGACTCAGTTAGGGAAGGTTACCACCAAGAGGTCTGTCTATCTGAGGACCTATAAGCAGCAGCCCCACTAACGAGATGTAGGCCACAAAAGGCTTAGTAAGCCGGTGTCCAAAACAAACAAAAATACTTAGGAAAACAAAGTGAAATTCCAGATGAAAAAATTGTTGACAAACTGCTACAAATAGGCATGTTGAACATTGGAACATTGACTGGAAGAGTGGAGGAGATTGAGGACATGATGGACGAGAGGAGAGTGAATGTTCTGGGCCTGAGCGAGACCAAGTGGAGAGGAATCAACATGAGGGAAGTAAGAAATGGACTCTGAACATTGGAACACTGACTGTAAGAGTGGAGGAGATTGAGGACACGATGGACGAGAGGAGAGTGAATGTTCTGGGCCTGAGGGAGACCAAGTGGAGAGGAAGCAGCATGAGGGAAGTAAGAAATGGGACTCTGAACATTGGAACACTGACTGTAAGAGTGGAGGAGATTGTGGACATGATGGACGAGAGGAGAGTGAATGTTCTGGGCCTGAGGGAGACCAAGTGGAGAGGAAGCAGCATGAGGGAAGTAAGAAAAGGCTTCATTCTACATTGGATGGGAAATGATGAAGGGAGGAGAAATGGAGTAGGCTTCGTAGTGAGAGAAGGGCTGCAGAAGGTAGTGGGGATGAATGATAGAATAATAAAGATGACAATTAATGACAGAGGGAAAAGGGGAGAGGTGATACAAGTGTATGCTCCACATGTGGAATGTCCAGCAGAAGAAAGAGACCAGTTTGAGGAATTCTTAGAAAGACATATGGGAAACAAGTGTCATAATAATGGGGGATCTGAACACAAAAGTAGCTGAATAGAGAGGAGAGTTTAAGGAGTTGTTAGGGAAAGAAGGATGGAGAGAGAGAAACAAGGAGGGTAGAAGGCTATTGGAGCTATGTGGAAGAAATAAAATGAAAGTGGCAAACAACTAGTATAAGAAGGAAAGATAAAGTCATAAGATCATTAAATACAATTGACATGGGGAGCAAAAGTTGGTGATAGACTACTTACTTGCACATGGATGAAGAAATGAAAAGGTGTACTGTAAATATCAACGTACCAAGTGTGTCCTTAGATGGTGGCCACAGGAGGTTGGCGGCAAACATAAAGGGATGGGAATGTAGGAGAAAGATAGTAAGACAAGATAGAAGAATAAGTGTGGAGGCTAAAAAAATGAAGATTAAAGAGAGCTGTATCTAAGAAAAAAGAGAAGCTTAATACCTAAGAATGAGGTGCAAAGTGTAGAGGTTGAATGGGAAGGGTTTAAGAACAGGTTGGTGGGAGTGCAGAGGAGATGTGTGGGAAAACAAGTAGTATGAGTAAGTGGAAGGAGACAACCTGACGGAACGACCGGGTGAAGAAAGCAGTGGAAGAGAAGAATAAAGCATTCAAAAGGACTTTTAAGAATAGGAATAAGGAAGCAAAAGAAGAATATAGGGAGAAGAAGAAGAGTGAAGCAAGTTGTATAGGAAGCCAGGAGTGATAGGATTAAAAAATGGACAGAATGTTGGAATGGGATGTGGAAGGAAGTAAGGGGTTATATAGCCAAGTAAGAAATAGGATGAGAGAGAAAAGACAAGACATTAGAATGATGGATGAAGAAGGAAGAACGTTGAAGACAGGAGAGAAAAATAAGGAACTATGGATAAGATATTTTGAGATGATGTTGAAGGGGAAAGGAAGTGAGACTGAGGAGATGAAAGAAATAGTAAAAGAGGAGGAAAGAGGTCCTACATGGAAAGAGGTGGAGGAAGCATTAAAGAGGATGAAACCAGGAAAAGTACCAGGTTTGGACGAACCGATGATAGAAATGATAATAGCAGCAGGTGAAGTGGGTATACAATGGTTATACCGGTTTCTGAGTGGCTTGGAAGACCGGAAGACTGAAAAAGGGAGTTTTAATGCCTATTTTCAAGAAAGGAGACAGGAAGCGGTGTAAAAATCGCTGATGTGCCAATGTACAAAACTATTTGAGAATATATTAGATAAAAGAATAAAAAATAAAATGAAAGGAAGGTGTAGTAAGGTGGAGAAAGGAACAGCAAAGATTTAGGGAAAGGAGGTCTACAAAAGACAATCTTTGCCATACAACAGCTGATGGGATGAAAGTAAGAAAATGGGAAATACTTGGTAATTTGGTATTTATGGATATGGAGATGGCATATGATAGTATAGATAGAAATAAAGTTTGAAAAGTGATGAAGGAGGCTGAAGTGGAAAGAGGAATTGTAATGAGAGTGAAAAGCATGTTTGAGAATAACGGCTGAAGTGGAAAGAGGAGTTGTAATGAAAGTGAAAAGCATGTTTGAGGATAAGAGAAGTTGTGTTAAAGTGGAGAATGTGAGTAAGGAGTGGTTCAAAATAAAAAAAAGTGAAGCAGAAGAGTGCCCTTTCACCATTACTAATTATAATGGAAATGGTCATAAACAAAGTGGCAGAAAAACTCAGGGAGGAAAGATTGTTAGCCACTATGTTTGCTGATGACTTGATGGTATGGGGGAGAAGTAAGAGGAAGTATAGAAACAACTACAAGAATGGAATGAGGAAGTGAAAGAGTGTGGAATAAAATTTAGCGTGGCAAAGTGTGAAGTGATTGTAATGACAAGGAAGTAGATAAGGCCTAGTAAAACTATAGAATTGGATGAAGTAGAGCTGAGAAAAGTGCAGAATGTAAAATACCTTGGAAGTAGGAGTGAGGTGAAAGATGGAAGTAAAGAGGATCCAATAAGAAGAGGACAGCAGCGATAGTTGTTCTATAGGTACGTAAGAGACTTGCTATAGAGAAAAGAAGTGCCCTTGAAGTGTAAGGAAGTGTTGTACAGGGCATACTTTGCACCCATTGTCACTATGATGCAAAAACATTGCCATTGAATGTAAGGGACTAGGAAAGTGGAGGCCATGTGAATGATGTTTGTGAAGAGCATGTTAGCTGTCACGAGGAGAAATAAGAGAAGGAATGAAGTTATCCGCAAAAGAGTGGGGGTACAGGAGTACATGCGATAGTAGAGTAAGCAAGACAGATGGTATGGGCTAGTAATGAGGATGGAAAAAAGAGGATGCTAAAGAAAATGTTGCCAAAGTAGTATGTAAGAAAAATACTGTAAGGGAGGCCAAGAAAGATGGGAGGAACAAATAAGAGAAAGTTAAAGGAGAAGAATTAAATAAATTAAAGTAGGAAGAATGGTGGAAGGATAAAGGAAGATGGAGGCATTTTATTAAACTCACCCAGCCACAGGCTGGAAACAGTTGACAATGATGATGTGAGGTTAGCCTTGAACCTGCAAATAAATTATAAATTACAAATAAAGTAAAGTAATGTCTGCCCAGGTAAAAAATTATGTCCTCAATGTAGAAAAAAGAATCAGAATAAGACCCTGAAGACCATTTTGAAGATATCATTTCAGGTGGTGAATTTGCACAAGTTTAGACATCTTTAGTGACTGAAGGAACTTCTCAAAAGGTGAAGAGTAGTTGAATTTAGGACTATCACTATTACAATTAAATATTTTACCATCTAATAGTAAACTCGCTTGTATAAAAGGAAAAACCGTAGAGGTAAAATCAGCTCTGAAAGTTAAAATTATTTTGTGTTATGAAAATTGCAGTGGAAATTCTGACATAAATGACGATGAAACAAGTGTATTTGATCTAGAACGAAAATCAAAAAATTTGGACATACTTTTAGATCCCATTAAAATAAAATACATAGTGTAAGCCATGATAGAAAGATACAAATTTTAATAATGGTTCCAACTTCGTGGCCTAGACAAATAATTTCACAAGAATTTATAGTGTCTAAATATATTGCACATCAGTTTAAAAAGCTGACAAACAAAATGTATCCACACCTGAACCACAGTGTGTAAAAGTACTTTCACCTGATACTAAGAATCTTGTCAAAAAATTTATCGAGATGATGAATACTCCAGACAAATGACGAGAATGAAATAGAGTTAATATAAGGAAAAATATTAACGTTCAGAAAAAGACTAATTTTGAGCAACATTAAGGAAGTGTATAGGAAATTTAAGTCAAAATATCATGGTATTTCTGTAGCTTCTCAAAATTTTGTACAATGCATTTTAAATGGTGTGTTCTTCCTGGGTCTTTTGGAACTAATTTTGTATGCACTCACTATACATCAAAATGTTCAACTTCCGCTTGATGTTGTACAGTGAGAATAGTCCTATCATGCATGACCTAATTAATGTTTTAGTGTGACATTAAGAAAACCCAAAATGTGTGTTTCAGTATTGTGAAAACTCTCCCCAAAACTCATATTGCAAAATATGTTAGCTGGAAAGTTTGAAGCTGTTGATGAAATTGATTATTATCAATGACTATCAGTTGATAGAACTGAAATTCAAATGATGACTTGTACTTTAGAAGAATTTGTTGTTTTACTAGTGGATAAAATTGAAAAGATTATTCCTCATTCTTATGTAACTAGTAACAAAAACACAATCAAAGTCATTACAGAACTTAAGAAATCAATAACTCCTGAAACTGCTACTATCCTGGTATGGACTTTGGTGAATATTATTCCTTTATGATCCAAGAAGCACAAGGATAACATTAAACCCATTGTGATTGCACAGTTCATCCTGTCGTATTTTATTATAAAACAGCTTTAAGTCATTGTTTCATTCTAATGATCTCAAATCATGGCGTTGCAATGGTCAATATACTTCAACAACATATGATCATAGAAACTAATCTTCAAGATGTAAAGGAAGTAAATTACTTCACTGATGGTTGTGCTGGTTCTAGTACAAACACTACAAAAACTTTATAAATGGTATTGGTGGTACAGTCAAACATATCACTGCTAGATCTGGTCTACAGGAATCTCTAAATGAGCAAAAATAATAACATCATTAGATATGTTTGATTGTTCTTATGATATTATAAATATTTGCCCGAGTTTAGTTTTATTTCCTAAACTATGTGGCTGATGTGCAAGTTAAATTTCAATAAAGGGGATTTTTACAGGGAAAAACTATTCCTGATAAAGGAAGTTTTCACAATTTCCTTCCATTATCAACTTTCAAACTTTGTATGAAAAGAACAAGTCTTGATAAACATGGTAGGCCTACATTGTAATTGTAGATAAAATTAATCTTGGAGAAGGAAATGTGTCAAATGCGATTCATGCAACCAATTATGGCAGAGAAAACTCATTTTACCGGCCAGTGGCTTAACATTATTGTAATATTTCATTTGGTAACATCTAGCATGTGTTAGAAGCTCCATCAACAATAAGTTTGGTTAGAGTTTGATGGTTTTTCCACACACACAAAAAAGACATTAATAGGCTTAAGTTACCTGTGAAGCTAAATGGCTTTCTTTTAGAAATTTTGGCAATGTATTTTAAAAACATTGGCCAAGGTGAAATTTTAGCAAATTGCCAATGATATTTACCACTTAACTATCCTGGAGTCCATGGTAATTCTTCACTATTATTTTAAGGCAGAGTCTCTGATAGATGTTCGGCATCCTAAGTGAACAGGTGTCATTTTTAAATTTAAAGAATATACTATTTAGACGCAGCTATAATCATACTTAAAAGTTGGCTATTTAATACACCACCATATGAGTATTCATACAATTGTCATTGTGCTATTGAGTCGAAGGCGGCTGAGTTTTCTGATTGCTCACATTTCTTAAGCGATTGCTAATAATTTACGCATGTCCAACAGACTCTACCTTAAATATGAGTGAAGAAAGACCTTAAGCACCGAACAAATCCTGAATAGATAGTTCAATAGGTCAATGGTAGTAAGAGTAATGGCATACGGTACTAAACCAAAGGTTCGGAGTTCTAATACTATATCAAGGTGTCATTTTTTTAAAATGAAGAATATATTAAATAAGTGTGGCCATGACCATACTTTAAAACTATAATAGCTTTGCTATTCAATCCACAAACTCAGTCAAAACCTAATCATTTCAGCTCCATGTACTATCGCTTGAGACTAGAAATTTGGTAACCCTGTAAAGATTATATACTAGCCATGCCATTAAGGGAATGGACTTTAATATGACTAGAAAAGGTTACCGGTAGGCATTATGTTAAGTGTAGGGCTTATTTTTAAACAATAGAAAAATTAAAGATTGACTTACTTCTTTCACAGACGCGTCATCTTCTTTCCCTTGTACAGGGCCACTTTTCCTAACACGTTTCTTCTTCAGTTCTGGTTTGTCTTCCTCGTCTCCAGAAATACTGCCTCTCGAAGCAATAGTGTCTTCCTCGCCATTTTCGTTGGCGTCATCTACAACAGATTCGTTGTCACTTGATTTTCCTTTCTTTGACTTCAAATTTGTCTTCCTCATTTTATGTCACAAAAATAAGAGAAATATCTTTCGAATCCAAGCTGAAGATAAGGAGAGGAGATCCCAATAATTGAAAATGAATAATACCGCCGAAATTAGAATGACGCTATTTCAACTTTAACGTTAGCGTTAGCCCTATCCTTAGTTAAAAATGAAGACCTTTCGAACTAATTACACCAGTTTCAATTTTAGTTTCTATCCATTTTCAAAGGTGTCGCACTATTCTCCCAAGTTTTTATTATTGTAATTATTAATACAATCTCATTAAATGAATTAGCTTCCGTTACAATTAATATAATAGAACAGTTTTAAACTAGACTTTGCACTTAAATATATCTTCCCCAATTACATACATATAATATTTTACGAGATAGTATTGGCGAAATTGTTTGTCTCTGCACTCCAATGCTTACAGAGATAGAACCCTATTGAAGTATGTCTTTATTAATATATTAATACATACATTTAAGAAAATATGATTTTTTTTATACATATAAAAAATCTTTTTTCAAATAAACTTAGTGATTTAGGTGTTCGTTATTTGATTCAATTCAATTTCATTGAATATTTATTTAAATTTTAAATTATTTAATACAAATAACATAATAATCCTTTCTGATCATGTAGCAAACCCTCAGTTCCGCCAACTTAAACTTTATAAAACTTCCATTTTTTTTAATATGTAGCATTATTATTGGAAACGAACTAATTTATATAAATATTACAAACATTTTTATATTTCAACCTTTAAACATTTTACCATTTTCTTAGCAACAATGCCAACAACGGATTATATTACAAAAGATAGGTAGTTAATAAAAAGGGTAGAACACTACAAGACTTCTTTAGTGTTTTATAAGGGTACCAGCCCTTGAAAAATATAATTATTTGTCGAATGAAACATTCTCCTCCCTTAAGTTAACGAAGCAGTAGCACGTTAACTTAAACAATCTAAAATTTCACTTCAATCACATACAGTAGTAGATATTATCGTCATATTGAACCAATAATTATCAATGAACAGAATGAAAAACTCACGTAAAAAATTATAACATGATATTTACAAATTTGATTCCTTAGGTACTTTCACAAGGCGTCCCGTCCCCTCTGGGACAGTTTAGGTACAATGTCAATTCTCACTGTCACCTAGAAATTTCACAGGCTCTATCCTTTTTTATTTTTTCCTTGGTTCGTCTTCAGTAGACTCTTGCCTTGAAGCAATCATTTCATAGCCTTCTCCATGGCTAATAACTCTCAAAGGGTAGACTCGCTGAATCATCCGGAGAAACATGCCCGATGATGTTTGAAATCAAACCAACTGGACCTCCCCATCGTGTCATTTTAACATCTGTATAATCTTGGCTATAGGCCAGTCATTTCATTTTATGTTGTCGTTGCCGATTAACAAAAACTCACTGACATGCAGTTTCCTGAACCCTTCCGTAGAGTATGCCTTTACTAGTTGTCCCGGCTATTCCTTTCGAAATCGTTGTCCCGGTGCTTCTCTTAGACTTTGTCTGCATCGTATTCTGCTGCAAAAATTTGTAGAATCTGCTGCATCAAAATCAGGCACACCTATTTTCTTTAATTCTTGTATGAACAGTACTGGTCTTAGTGCTGCTAAGTCGTTTGAGTTTTCTTATATGTAGGTCAAAAGTTGATAATTCATCAAGGTTTCACAGTCAAGAGGATAGTTGTAGTTT
The DNA here is from genome assembly GCA_039000515.1 of Timema cristinae. Taxonomy (NCBI): domain Eukaryota; kingdom Metazoa; phylum Arthropoda; class Insecta; order Phasmatodea; family Timematidae; genus Timema; species Timema cristinae. The sequence goes on along the minus strand of JBCFYV010003508.1, from coordinate 364,186 downwards.
CTGCAAATATGAGGGAAATCCGACGAAGAGTTTTCCAAAGAACTTCCTTTAAAATTCTCATTAGTCGCTCCTACCATCCTCCCCACCATGCAGCATTAGGTGGATTGAACTCCCACTGAATTCTTTGCAGTGCAGAATAGTCCTATTTTTTGTACCAATCAATCTTCTTAAACACATTGTTAGCACCTGTAAAATGTGTACCATTATCACTGTAAGCTACTGCGATGAAGCGACGTAAAGCTTGTAAAAATAAATCCGTCAATAAACTTGTCACTAACTCCAAATGGGCTACCCGATATACAGCACACGTGAATACACATAATATCCATCCTGTTTTTGTATCCTTTAGAAAAAGTGATCCAGCCAAGTTAACACCCACCACTTCAAAAGGAACAGCCTCTAGTACACGATGAACTGGTAATGAAGCAGGTGCGGATTCCATTCTTTGAGGAATATAACTTCGGCACACCACATAGTCTGATACCATGGACTTGATTGCATTCCGTCATCCTGCTATCCAAAACCATTCCCTTAAAATTGCAATCAATTCTAGCACTTCTATATGGTTTGACTTATCATGTAGGTCTTTGATGAGCACTTTAACTACAAGATGCTTAGCAGTTATAATTAAACGAAATTTATGATCCCTTGTATTTTCACGTTCAGATATCTTGATTTTTAAGCGGAGGAGACCATTTTCATCCCAAAATAGGCATAAGGAAGAAAGTTTAACTCTATTCACTGGAAAAGAATTCCCTTTGAACTTGTCTCATAATGAAGACCTCAACATTAGTATGTTCTTGAAGAGTAAATAATCTCTTCGATCTATCTTGAGGCTGTTGAAAACTGTGCCCAAATCTGAATACCCAGCCTACCAGCCGGATTATCCTTCTATACTTGGAAAAGTATAGGTATGTAGTACCAGTTCTGTACCTCTTTTGGTATGGACATCATTGAACACTTGACATACTTCTTCTTTCAAATGCAATTTACTCTTCATTGATGTGCTTGGCAGACTTAAGCGAGGCTTCTGGCTGTTCCTTCAACTACACTGGTCCTTCCCACTATCGGGATTCCAACGACTATTTGGCTCCACATCGTGGCAGGTCAGCCGGATTATGATCATTTGGAATATATCTCCAACTTTATGAAGATGTCAATGCATTTATCTCTGGCACTCTGTTACCAACAAACGTTGGCCAAGGTTCTTAATGTGAAATCCAAGTAAATACTGTAGTCGAATCAATTTACAGGAAAGGCTCAACATTTTCTATATTAAGAACCATCAATACTGATTTATGTAGTCTGGCTCCAATAGTGGCTGCTAGCAACTCCAACCGAGGCATTGTAATCTTCTTGACAGGAGTAATTTGAGCCTTTCCTTGAAATAGCTATACATTCAAGCAACGGCGGAAACAGGGAAAAGGTTCCACAGAGATGGAAATGGATGGAGATTATTCTAGAATCGTTTATGTGGCTTCTCTAATGTTCTCCATGCATTCAGTGTGTTTGTTATCCCCCACGTGATTCCTAAACTTCCGACCTCTGGGGATAAGATATAAAGTGTCGTTCGGCCAAGTGAAGAGCACTCTTGGGACTTGTTCGGTTTGAACTAGGTGGGTAGCATCGAGCTACGAGACGTTAAGAGAATGTAAACAAAATTCTGCTTGGCTTAAAAATAATTAATAAACTATATTTATTTTTCAAAATTCTTATTGGACAAACTATTAAATATTTTAAAAACTTTTTTTTGCTAAAATGCCTCGTTGGAAGACTTGATAGGATACGATATTTTTCCAAAGCTACTGTTGTGGAAATAGACTACTAAACCGTCACTTTGTTGTTTGATTACATTTGATATAATAATACTCTTCCAAAGACGTTTATATAGAAATATACTATTAAACTGATACTTTGTTGTCTGGTTATATTTAATAATAATAGACTTAAATATGGAAATAGACTGTTAAACTTTCACTTTGTTCTTTGATTATATTTAAGGAGAATGTTATGCCAAAGAATCTAAAGTTGAAATATACACTCATAACTTTCATATTTCTTTTATAAGAATAGTTGTCCAAAGATTCTAAAAGGAAAATATACTTCTAAGCTTTCATTATCATGATCTCTAGCCATTGAAGGAAAATAAATTTAGCAAAGACTCTAATATGAAGATATACTTCAGTAAGAAATTTACTATAATACCAGATTGGTTTGGTATGAATCAAGTTAAAACTTAATATTTGCTAATTATCATGCCAAATTTAAGGTTTATTTTACAGGATCAATCCTCCACCCCCACCCGAAAACATATGTTAAAAAATCAGATTTGAATGAGGTAGAAATAAAGTTTTAAAAAACAATAACTGTTATTGTGCACCTGTCCTATTGGAATGGATGAGTTTGGGTAAGAAAATGAGGGAGAAAAATCTGACAACGTGGTGAAGGAGGAGGGGGGGGGGGACTTAGTGTGTGCACGCATTTATCATGAAGGACACAAGGTGTATTTCCACGCACTTTTCTTGTAATGTTATTGGCAGGATTCTTGTTCAGACCTTTTGGCATGTAAGAGTTAATGTTTTTGTCTTTTGACTTGAAGCCAGTTTTATAGTTTACTATTGAGTATATTTGAGTAGGTGAGTTGCAAAACTGTCCTTATCCATTATAGTAGAATTTTGAGGAAATAAAAAAAACTATAATATGTTTATATATGTTTAGATTTTTATGAAACTTTACCTGGTATATCAACCTGGGCCAATTTGGTAAATTTCACAAATATTGACAATACGGTTTGGATAATAATTAGAAATATATTTTGGAAAAGGACAGTTTTCCAGTGTTCCGCTGGAAAAGGGCAGTTTTGCAGGAACACACATTAGAATATGGCAGTTTTGAAATAGAACATAAGTGTTAGTGTTAGGTATAACAATTTATTCGTACAAATTTACCAGTATTTATTCAATCAAAAGAAGACTAATTTGTGAATCAAGAGTTAAAACAGATTTATATTAACCAGATCGCCTATCTCTTCAACGTTTTCTTCATCTTGGTTTACTTTGTGCTATGTCAATGCCTATTAGTTCCTGGTGCAAAGGATCCCGAGTCGTTACAACTTCAATTTGCTATACATCTTCAGGAATATTAATCTACTCATTTGAGGTTATTGTCTGTTTACTTCTTAAAGGAAAAATACTCATTTGCAAATAAAGCGGTAAAGCTAATTTATATTAATAGATAGTCTCATTTCTTCAACGTTTTCTTCGTCTTGGTTCACTTCAATATGCTGTATATCTTCAGATTGAGAATCAATAACAGTTTTAAAGTAGTTGAGGTTAGCCATGTCTTTCCACCCTTCACCAAAGTGCTTAGATAGAAGTTTATACACATCTTTTAGTTTTGCTTCTTTTACAGGAACTATGTTTGGCAGATGATCAGGTACTATGTTGCCTACAGTCACTCCTCTCTTTAGGATTGGAAAGTCGGTTCCGATGTCACTTTTGTAGTGGGAGTAAAAGCAATAAAAAGCAGTAATAAACTCATAGTCTATGCAGGCAAGGAGAAAGATTGTTTTGAAATGTAAGACAGCATCAATAGCCATATTGAATATTGGAGAAGGAGAGTTTTGTTAATAAATTAATAATTTAAATTAAAAAAAAAAGTTGTTTAGTAATATTTGACCTACTAGGCTGTAAAACATTAATCGGAAAGTAAAATTGTAATATTAGATCCTCACATTTTTAAATGGAAGACACGACCAGATTTAGTAAGGTTATATTGAACTTAACCAAATAATTATAAGCTACATACAGGCGTGTTAAGGGATTTTGATGAACTTTAATATCACCCTTTAGTAGAGAGGAGGGAAATTAACTATTTGAGTGTTTGGTCGGGTTTATTTATAGTGGTGGTTATTTATAGTATTTACAATAGGTCTTATGAATTGTGGAAAACTAATATGTAGATTAAGTTCAATTTTTTTAATTCCTAAGATGTATTTTGTAAAGTTCGCCTGGATATACTTTTTCGGTTTAGCAATGTCTGAAATCAAACATGGTAATTCGTTTATTTACCATAAATTTTTTAGCTTAATTTTCTAGTGGAAACATAGAATAGATTGTTGTTGATATTTAGCTTGAGCATACTTTTCACCAAAATTATGGATAGCAGACCAAAATATGTATACAAATTAATGTGTAACTTTTTCAGTTCTTTAAGTACATTCGTAGAAAAAATTATTGATATTATGTTTTATTATATGTATCAGCTATGTTGTAAGAAAGAGAACATCTCATTTACATAGTATAATATATATATATATATATATATATATATATATATATATATAGATACCGGTACTTCACGACTCACACATGTATAGTTAACTGGAAGAGAGCTTAATGTTTTTATCAATTTAGGTGATTTAGATGGTTCCCAATTTTTTTACAAAATATGATAGTTGAATAAAATATAAATCCTTAGGCTATGCTGTAAAATATTTCTAGTTTAATTTTTTTTTGTCTGTCCTTTCCCCTCACCCCCTAAACATACATCCTGGATTCGTGTCTGCTAATTATATTAACCTGTTAGTCATATTTTTTAGTTGAGCCATTATGCCAAGTTTTACATGCACTAATTACATAACGCTCAGGCTCTTAAGTTAATAATGTTTTGTCAAAATTATAAGTTCCCTAAAGTGTTGAAAGCTTTAAATATTTCTCGTTAAGTTTGAGACATGTCGAGGGCCATATTTTTATTTTGAAGGTATCTTGCACATATAATTTGGGTTAATCAAAAGGTTAGGAGTGCATATTGAGTTTGTGTTAACAATGAGTTTCTCTCGAATTAGTAAGATCTAATTTTTGTATTATTAGTACTTGTTATTGTTGTTAGCCCCCGGGCAACTATTTATTTCTGACCTAATATTGGTTTTGTGGATTCATAATATGTATTGCCTCCAAATATGTGTGTGCGGTAATTTCAAATTAAGAAATAAGAAAATTTTTAACGCATAGTTTATATAGTAACCATGAGCAACTTAGATTATAGTATATAGTAAAACTTACATATTAACCTAGGCCTACTTAGGAATTTTCTTTAGTATATAATTATTTTATATATTTAAATATCACTTTCTTTGATGATTATTTGTCGTAAAAATAACTAATGTTTAAAATTAAATTGCATCATCACATTTATCTTCTACTATAATTATGGTATCCCTGTAATTACCTATCTATTGAAAGATCTCACTTTTCCAAATATTTATTATTTTCAATATATTAATGTCAATTACTGTGAATGTTTGTTAATGAAAGAACCCTCCTAAAGTGGTGGTCATAGATGCACCTTGACTATTAGCTCACTTTATCGGTAGGAACACGGTTTATCCTCTTTCTACAGGATCTCTGAGTTAGGCTCGAGCGGCTGAACACTTCAAACGGGGAGGAACGACTACCTTACATGGACTTATCAATAAATCAACTACATGTAGTTTAGTTTCAAAATTTACCAAATGGAAAATTACCCTTTATTTTAACTTACAACCTGGCATTAAAGAGATTTCTAAATAAAGATTATGATGATGATGATGACTATGGTGTTGAAATACATTATGACACAACATTAACATAGGGTAGGTCTAGCACACTACCGTTAGTTCCTGGTGACAGATACAATAATAGTAAAATACAATTCAATAAAACCTTGTAATACCAAAATCAATTTACTCTGTCCAAATGTGTAACCTTTTTTTCTTATACTCTCGACATAGTTCATTTCCAGGGTTTTCATCTGTTCGCGGGAAAAGTTGGCACTGCGGTTTAATTTTACATGTAACCTAGTACTATTTATTGGATATTAATGTGGGATATTGTCCGCCGGAGTACTTAGTTCATTAGTACACGACGGTAAATAAACAACAGTGCTTGGCCCCTGGCAGACTCTCAGTGCTGGACAAATAGACCCAGATCAGCGTCGGTAAAGCCAGCTACTTCAGCCCGGGAACTAATTCAGCTGAGGTATCCCCGTGGGTCAGAGTCCTTGAGGATTGGTTACTCGCCGGTACTGCCGTGGGAGGAAATATAATATAGTCTTGCTCTAATAGTACCTTGTAGACTGTACTTAACCTAAGAAGAAATCCACAAGTTCCCACGTGACAGAAACTTACTGCAATTCCTTCACTGAACCAGGAAACTGATAGTTAGGCGGTCTTGGGTAACGCCTCACACACCTTCTTTATTCACACAATGAGACAATAATATAGCGAAACAACTGATCGCTCTCCCAAACCCAAACTTGGGCTTTTCCGCGTGGCTATTCCGTTTTTTCCACCGCACGCCACCGGTCACCAGTCTTTCATAAAAAAAATCTTCCGCTTAGACCTCCATGTATACCAACCCTCAAAACACAGAATATCTATCTTAGGCCTTAATCATAATTACACTTTATTACACGAAACATACACTTGGTTAATTATAAACTTGGAAGGCTATTTTTCTACCAGAAGGTGGAGCCTAAACAGTTTTCCGACTCAAAACTACAATCCTGTGGTATTAAAAGCGATAGATACGTTAGCAAAACAAAATACACACAAACCAAACACAAGCAAAGTTATATTTCATATAAATTTGAAATTTCCCCCCTTATGTCTTAGTATTAAAATAAAATACTAATTAAAGTGTATTATTTTACAAAATATGAACATTCCCCTAAATAAAACCACTCTTGTCAAAAGGTAGTTTCTGGCTGGGGTTGGTGACAAAAGTATTTGGGAAGAAAGATCCTTCAATCAAAAAGTTCCCTCATCTTCCAACGGATGGCAGCCTTCAAAACTGCCTGGTCCATGAATCGTTGTGTCTAGATAGATGGCGCAGTCGGGCAGTCACTTACACTATGGACATTCTAAGGTACACACTAATAAGGAAGGCAGTGCCCTTTTCTCTATTTCCGCAACCAGGTGGGTTGCAAGTCGCTGAGTAACAATCATTTGTTCTTAGATCATTTTTACTTTGTTCGACTTATGCGGCTCATTCTGATTATCTATTGTGTTTGTTTGTTGTATTTTGCACCTTCAAGTCATTCTGGGTTAGGGAGTAGGTTGCAGTTAAATGCAGAAAGGTGTATGAAAGAAAGATGGAGTAGATACAGGCTAATGTTTACAGACGGTGCTAGGAGGGGAGGAGAGCCAGCACTGGTGGTTGTGGCCTTCTATGACAGCACCATCAACTATGGTAAGACATATAGACTGCATTCCGACGCGTCAATATTTACAGATAAATATTAATTTTACTAATCTGCAAGCATTAAAATATATCTTATCATTACGTCCTCAGCCAGTAGCGATGCACCCATTCATAATTTGAATATTCTGTGAAAGCACCTCTCTCCGTGCTAAAGGCTACTATTGGATTCCTAGTCACTTGACATAATGGATAATGAGATAGCGGATAGTTTGGCTTCTAGTGTAAATTTACTTTCAGTTGTACAGGAAATCCTGCTACCGTATAGTGATTTTATGCCGAGAGTAAAAATGGGTATTCAGAATATATGGGGCGAATGGTGAGAGACCACGTGCCAGCAGAAGGCAAAATAGTACCACGAGGTTTGTGTTAGAAAATTAGCTACATCAAATTTTTGGGCAGGTTAAGGCACCCGTAAATTTATTTGTACTTTAATCCACCTTCGGCTTGGGCGCGCCTTCACAAAAGATTGACTTAATTTGCGGTTTCCTAGGTTCCCAAAAATTTTGAACATTTATTTATGAACTATCCTGTACACCAATTGGCACGGGTAAATTACATTCATAATTATATTGCAGACTTTTCTTGAGTTAATGTTTTATACTCAGACGTTAATTTGTATAAGCGGATGTTTATTTTCCTTCACAATATAAATTGGTCGGCGTAGCTATGAACAAATAATACCGTTTTGGTTATCCCGTAAATGAGATTCATAATAATTAGTTAGGGCTAGGTTATGTTGTTTAAAAATGGATTGAACGCAAGAAAGTAGCATCGGAAGTGAATAAAATGCCAGTATTTCTGACTGATTGAAGTAAATGTATTTAGTGCCATTGGAGAAAAAAAAACATACTTGTCAAATATAATTGTTATTATTTAAACAATTAATTATTTTTAATTACCTCATTACTATCCTACCGGCAGCAACGTTATGTTAAGATGTAAATTTCAAAAATAATTTGCTAGAGTTTAACTGAATACAAAATAGATTTATTCATTAAAAATCAATCTTAATGGTTAGATAATTAGAATTTTGGTAACGAAACGGGTTGGTAACTTTACTCTTCATCTGCATCTGGATGTCTTCGTTTCATCATTCTGTGCCACAGCCGTAGGTCGTCTATTTAAAACATCCGCAGAAGTTGGGACTGAGGGAACTTTTAATTCTGCTCCTACGTGGGTCAAACTTGATTCTTAGTTGACATATAAGGCTCACTATTTTGATAGAATATTAGCTAATTTTAGTCTGTTAATAAAAGACTAGCATCTTTATTATTATTATTATTATTAGCACCACGTCTTACTACCCGTTAGGGTTATACGCACTTACGTTTAATGTGTAATGGTAGGGTGATTGTGATATGAAATGGAGGACCTACAGTTTAACGTGAAATCCGAGCCACGGTGGAGGCCTGGCATTCCCCACATTCACAAGATATCTTGTCAGAGGTGAAGTAAGGGTTTGGTAATCAGATAAATCTGTGCCAGGACAGAGGACTGAACCCCGGACCTCAGCACAGAAGTCCAACACCTTACCCCTAGACCGCCAGGTCACCATGATGTGCCTCACTGTTCAGTCAGCCTTGTTTCTTTCCTCCGCACTTGCACTGGCCGCGCCACCCTCCCTCTCTACTTCCTGGACCCCCCCCTTCACACAATGTTTTCTGAGCCATCCGTGACGACTCCACCTCAGCACACAGCGCCAGCGCTCGCTATCCATCAATGAGGTTCTCGTTAGCAGAGTTTATCTGCCATCGTAGTGACCGAGGGGGGGATGTGGGAAGGGGTGGGACGGCGGTTCTGGTCCGAAGGGGCCTTGACCACACGTCGTCTCACTTCCTCCCCTCCAACACATGGAAGCAACGGCTATCCAAATGGTGACCTCGACTGGCCCAGTGCGTCTCATTTCCATCTACTTCCCTCCCTACCACCGGTTCGAACAGGCTACGAGGGCTGACATGGAGGTGCTGCTTCGAGGTACCATGCCTGTTTTAATCGGTGGTGACTTCAACGCTAAGCACCCTTCATGGGGCTCTAGGATTATGTGCGCTCGCGGCGGATTGCTCCGCGACGTCATAGATCTACACGGCCTGGTGGCTGCCGGGCCTCCGACCCCTACCCACTTCCCTTTCAATCCCGGCTATCTCCCGGACGTCCTAGACTTCGTTGTCTCCAGAGGGATCAGAAGGCGGTTAGTGCTGAAGTCTCTAGCTGAGCTAGACTCAGATCACAACCCGGTTCTCGTGAACCTGAGACGCGCGGTGTCCTTCATAGACCCCCCCGAAAAACCCGACTTAAAGCGCACTGACTGGGACAGGTTTACTAATGTGTTGAGAGAGAGTTTGGGACCAACCCCTACCTTTCGAACAGAAGCAGAAATCGATCGCGGCACGGAGTTCATAACTTCCGCCATCAAGGGGTCGCTCGAAGCTTCGACGCCGAGGCACCGTCCTAAGAGGGCGCCACAGGCTTCTTTGCCCGATTCTATCCTCAGGCACGTCCGGGAGAAAAATCGACTGAGGAAGGCTTGGCAAATCTCGAGGGTCCCGGTAGACAAGGCCAACTGGAGCCGCAAAGTCCATGCGGTTCGGGAGATGGTCCGAGAATACCGGAACAGTGTCTGGGAGGACAAGATTGAGAGCCTGTGCGTGCAGGACAGGTCCTTGTGGCAAATGACGAGGAACTTGATGCGGGTCGCCGCACCAAGGCCGCCTATTGTGAGTCGCAACGGGGTGGCCAACTCCGACCAGGAGAAGGCCGATGCTCTCGCTGAGCACTTAGAGGCGCAATTTGTACCGACTGACAACCCGTCAGACCCGGTGCACGTTGCGCACGTGGCGCAGGTCATCAGTGCGGTCTCGTAGAGACCCTTGGATGAACCCGAACCCACGGAGGTGACAGAAATGTCACGGGCGATAGCCGCTCTAAGACAAAACAAGGCCCCCGGATCCGACGGTATCAGTAACGCGGTCTTCAGAAAGCTACCCTTGGAGGCGATTAACTTCCTTGTGGAGTTATTCAACGCCGTCCTGTTCCTGAGTCACTTCCCCGAGCTCTGGAAGCATGCCAACGTCCTCTGCTTTCATAAACTGGGTAAGGACCCGACCCTAGCTTCGTCCTACCGACCGATCAGCTTGCTCGACTGTCTGGGCAAGTTGTTCGAGAGACTAATACTGACGAGACTGACCTGACATGTTCGCGAGGGGGGCATCTTGGTGGACGAGCAGTTCTGCTTTCGGGCGGGACACGTTACGTCTCATCAACTTGTCCGGCTCGTGGAACAGGTTACGAGGATTTTCAACATCAACAGGTTGACTGGTGCTTTCTTTCTTGACTTGGCAAAGGCCTTCGACCGTGTTTGGCACGAGGGTCTCCTTTTCAAACTCCTCTCCCTGAACCTGCCCTTCTACCTAGTATATGAGGAGGATGCAGGCGTTCCAGAACGTATGTCTGAGGATCATTGTGGGCGCACCTTGGTATGTCCGGAATGAGACTCTTCATCGCAACCTGGATATGCCTACCATCAAGGATCATTTCCGGAAACTGGCGCAGTCCTTCTACGCCAGACTTCCCGGTGCCACCAATCCTCTTATCCAGGGGCTTGGGAACTACGTCATCGACCCTGGTGGATGTCATCGACGTCCCAAAGCCCTGCTCGGATAAGCGAGATGTGTCAACAGTGGTTTGGGAGGCTCTCACCCAGCCCCCCATAGAGTAGTGTCTCCGCACGTAACTTTAAAAAAACCCTTAGTCGGTTACTCAAATTCTTATCCCTCCTTTTTTTTTACCCCTAATATTACTAATATTATGTAATCTCTGTTTCTTTGTTTCAGAACTTCGCGAAACGCGACAACCCGTTTTTAAATTTTTGCGAACCACACGGTGTGACCAATTGGTCGGTACGTGTTGGATCTTGCTCTCGTGCTCCCCTTCTGGAAGCATCGGAGCATGCCTTTTGTCTGTGTCTGTGTCTCGCTATTCTATGGGGAGTGCAAGGTGTCGTCCTGCCTCCCTTACGTGTTCCTGGCTTTCTGAGCATCTTTGGCGCATGCTATTCTACGGATCGTGTCTTCGGATGGAGCCTGCGTTGAAGGTGAAGAAAGATGTTGGCGTCGGGGTCGGGAGAAGACCGCCGGATGAGGCGAGGAAGAACCCCGGGCCCGGGAAGCGACCGACCCCGGGCTAGAAGAAGTTGGCGGCGAGCGGCGGGGGATCCGCCGTAAACGGCATGCTTGTGCTGCCCGTCCTTTCTGGGGAAATTGGAAGTCTCCGCTCGCGGGGACTGAAGGCTCCTCCGCCACAAGCCCGAAGGCGGTAGCTTTAGAGGCAGCTGCCCCTTCGAGGGGCAACAAGCCTGAGGTGGCTGCCGAAGTCAGCGGGGCCGCTCCAATTCCCGGAGCCGAGCGTGCCGCTGGCCGAGGTGAGCTAGAGTCGCCCCCGGGTGACGAATCGGCCCTTATTAGGGCCAACAAATCGGCCCTTTCTAGGGCCAACAAATCGGCCCTTTCTAGGGCCAACAAAGCTGGCGTGCCCCCCCAATTTACCGGGGAGGTGGGCGCAGTCCACAGCCAAGCGGGTGAAGGTAGCGGGGCCCCTCAAATTACTGGAGGTGAGCGTGTCGGTAGCCACACCCAGTCGGTGTCACCCTCGGGTGAAGTTTCAGCGCTTTTCAGGGCCTACAACTCGGCCAGCGTGACCTCGCCTACTACCGGCGAGGTGGGCGAGATGGCCAAGGTGAAGCCAGCAGGGCCCCTCCAGCTACCGGAGGCGCGCGTGCTGCTGGCAGATCCGCCGGGGCTTCCGGCACTGCATCCTCGGGCCTCAGCTTGAAGGACAGTGCTGGCCCCCATCAAAGCGTCGGCAGTAATTCCGATACGGGCGAGCCCAGCGGGGCCCCTCCGACTACAGGATGTGAGCGTGCCGCTGATGGCCAAACAGTGCTAGAGGCCCTTTTTAGGGCCGACAGCCCGCAAACCGGGGAAGATGGCAAAAGCTCCCGCCACACGATGGGTGGAAACCTAACTGTGCCAACGTAAGCCCTGACCAGGGGGAGCCTTGCCGTCCTCCGCCAGTAAAGACCGCTGTAAGCGGCACCGACCCAAGCGCTATCGCAGGGGTCTCAAAAACCCGCGTCAACTCTGACACCTCCCGCCAAGGGGTGTCGGTAGGTATGAAACGCCCGGCTGAATTTTCTTCAGACTCGGAAGACCGGGTCACACGCTTCGCGCGTGTTGACAGCTCGTGCGAGTCCGTGGACGTGGAGGGACTGTCTTCAGGACCAGACCTCCCGTTGATGCGAGATGAGTCGAGCCAGGGGTCCGATGATGAGTCTGAAGGATTTCGGACCGTAAGACCCCGCCGAAGGGGGAAGGCCGGCAACACCAGGAAGCTGCTGGGGGCAACCCTAACCATTTAGGCGGCAGCTCTGGTGATGAGAGCGAGGCCAGCGGTGGCCCAGGCCAGGGTGCGCCAACGCTGGGTAAAGGTGGGAAGCGGCGGAAACCTGCGGGTAACAACGCAAGCCGTGTCTCACCCCAGCCTGGTACTAGTGGCTCTGGGCCGGCTGGCAAAGCGAAGGGGAAGATCCCTCCCATCATATTGTGTGATGTGGAGGGCTACTCCAAGTTGGCGAGGGCCATCAGGTCCAAGGTTCGAGAGCCTGTGGAGGCGGTCAGGCAGCCGGGGGACCGAGTGCGCCTCCAGTGTGGGTCGGAGGAGGATTACCGCGCCCTCCAGAAGTTCTTGCCGAGTTTGGGGATCCAGCATTGGTCCTACGAGCTGGGACGGGAGCGACTGGTCAGGGTCGTGGTGTAGGGACTCCTGACACGGACAAACCCTGACGACACCCAGAAGGAGCTAGTGGAGATGGGTTTCCACGTGAAATCCATCACACAGATGCTCTCCCAATGGAAGCGGGATCAGAAGACCGGAGAAAGGCAGCGGTTGCCGAACTTCGTTGTCTCTCTGACGCCCGGAGAGCACACCGCAAGGCTGTATTCCATATCAGTCCTGTGCGGGCTCCGCGTCAGGGTGGAGAAATACAAGTCTCCAGGCGGCCCGGTTCAGTGCAAGAACTTTTTCCGGTTTGGTCATGTGCGGAGGGATTGCCGCGCTAACCCGAGGTGTGGGTTCTGTGGTGGTGACCACGAGAGGGGCGGGTGCCCGGAGGAGAGACGATCTCCCCCGAAGTGCCTGCACTGCTCAGGAGCTCATTCCTCGGCGTGGCGGGGCTGTCCCACGTAAAAGTCCTTGTTGGCGGCAGGGAATGTGCGGGTCTCCAAGCCTCAAGAAGGGAGGACGGATGGGCTAAGTGAAGGCCAGAAGCCCTCGGGGCACGTTGCGGGACGGAGGGCGAAAGAGACTCCAGCTCCAACACCAAAGCCACTGGTACAATCGTTCGCCAGTGTGCTGTCAAAGAGAGATACCCCTCCACCTCAGGCCGAGGCAACTGCCGAAGCCACCAAACCTGAACCGGTGGAATCCAGTTCTACCCCTTTGGTCGAGGGCCCGCCCGAGACCGCTCCTCTCCCTATCCCAAACCACACTGCCATTCTACAACCTTCCAACCCTTTCCTTCCACTCCCAAATCCCACCCTTGTCACCCCTGTAACCACCACACCCGAGGATGATGCTGCAAAGCTCAAAAATTGCATTGAGCTACTCATGGGTATCCCGGGACTGGACCCATGGGACTTTTCATCGAGTCTCTTGAGGAAGGTCCAGGAGTCTCCGAGGAGTAACCGTGGCCACCTGGTCATGGAGCACATCATCCTATACCTGGTCTCTCATGGAAGTGCACCCGAATAGAGGACCACCAGTGCTGAAGGAGCTCACGGTTGCACTCTGGAACGCCAACGAAGTCGCGGGGAAGAAATCTGATCTTGAAAGTTTCTTGGCAAAGCATCGTGCATATGTAATGCTACTGGGAGAAACCCACTTGCGCTCCGCAATGAGGTTCTCGTTAGCAGAGTTTATCTGCCATCGTAGTTACCGAGCGGGGGATGTGGGAAGAATGGGACGGCTGTTCTGGTCCGAAGGGGCCTTGACCACCACGTCGTCTCACTTCCTCCCCTCCAACACATGGAAGCAATGGCTATCCAAATGGTGACCTCGACTGGCCTAGTGCGTCTAATTTACATCTGCTTCCCTCCCTACCACCGGTTCGACCAGGCTACGAGGGCTGACATGGAGGTGCTGCTTTGAGGTACCACGCCTGTTTTAATCGGTGGTGACTTCAACGCTAAGCACCCTTCATGGGGCTCTAGGATTATGTGCGCTCGCGGCGGATTGCTCCGCGACGTCATAGATCTACACGGCCTGGTGGCTGCCGGGCCTCCGACCCCTACCCACTTCCCTTTCAATCCCGGCTATCTCCCGGACGTCCTAGACTTCGTTGTCTCCAGAGGGATCAGAAGGCGGTTAGTGCTGAAGTCTCTAGCTGAGCTAGACTCGGATCACAACCCGGTTCTCGTGAACCTGGGACGCGCGGTGTCCTTCATAGACCCCCCCGAAATACCAGACCTAAAGCGCACTGACTGGGACAGGTTTACGAATGTGTTGAGAGAGAGGTTGGGACCCACCCCTACCTTTCGAACAGCAGCAGAAATCGATCGCGGTGCGGAGTTCATAACTTCCGCCATCAAAGGGTCGCTCGAAGCTTCGACGCCGAGGAACCGTCCTAAGAGGGCGCCACAGGCTTCTTTGCCCGATTCTATCCTCAGGCACGTCCGGGAGAAAAATCGGCTGAGGAAGGCTTGGCAAATCTCGAAGGACCCGGTAGACAAGGCCAACTGGAGCCGCAAAGTCCATGTGGTTCAAGAGATGGTCCGAGAATACCGGAACAGTGTCTGGGAGGACAAGATTGAGAGCCTGTGCGTGCAGGACAGGTCCTTGTGGCAAATGACGAGGAACTTGATGCGGGTCCCCGCACCAAGGCCGCCTATTGTGAGTCGCAACGGGGTGGCCAACTCCGACCAGGAGAAGGCCGATGCTCTCGCTGAGCACTTAGAGGCGCAATTTGTACCGACTGACAACCCGTCAGACCCGGTGCACGTTGCGCACGTGGCGCAGGTCATCAGTGCGGTCTCGCACAGACCCTTGGATGAACCTGAACCCACGCAGGTGACAGAAATGTCACGGGCGATAGCCGCTCTAAGACAAAACAAGGCCCCCGATCCGACATTATCAGTAACGCGGTCCTCAGAAAGCTGCCCTTGGAGGCGTTTAACTTCCTTGTGGAGTTATTCAACGCCGTCCTGTTCCTGAGTCACTTCCCCGAGCTCTGGAAGCATGCCAACGTCCTCTGCTTTCATAAACCGGGTAAGGACCCGACCCTAGCTTCGTCCTACCGACCGATCAGCTTGTTCGACTGTCTGGGCAAGTTGTTCGAGAGACTAATACTGACGAGACTGACCCGACATGTTCGCGAGGGGGGCATCTTGGTGGACGAGCAGTTCGGCTTTCGGGCGGGACACGCTACGTCTCATCAACTTGTCCGGTTCGTGGAGCAGGTTACGAGGAACTTCAACATCAACAGGCTGACTGATGCTGTCTTTCTTGACGTGGCAAAGGCCTTCGACCGTGTTTGGCACGAGGGTCTCCTTTTCAAACTCTTCTCCCTGAACCTGCCCTTCTATCTAGTTAAGGTTGTTCAATCTTATATATCCCATCGCACCTTTTCCACTACCTTTGGGAACGCCACCTCCCAAGTCAGAAGCATCCGAATTGGAGTGCCTCAGGGTTCCATGGTGGGCCCGCTGCTCTTCAGTCTCTATGTGAACGACATTCCAAAATCCCCAGGCACCGAGTTGGCTCTGTATGCGGACGACACGGCTCTAGTAGCGGAGTCGTGGCGAGGGCAGCTGGTGGAGAGGTGACTCCAGACGCACCTGACGCAGTTGGAGGGGTGGCTGACTACCTGGAGAACAAGTGTTAACGTGGAGAAAAGCACTACAATGCTCTTCACATGGAAAAGAAAGTACTACAGGCTGGCACCACTCCAGCTGTTCGGAGAACAGATCAGATGGGCGGACAGTGTTAAGTACCTGGGACTTACGCTGGACACAAAACTGTCCTGGAGACGACACTGTAACGAAAGACTGAACAAGGCGAGGCAAAGGCTGGGAGTCCTAGGCCCACTGCTTAACAGGCGTAGCGCCCTGTCTACAAGTAACGGTATGACGCTGTACAAGCAGCTGCTCAGGCCGATCCTCGGCTATGCGTGTCCCGCCTGGGGTCACCTGTCGGACACGTATATGAGGAGGATGCAGGCGTTCCAGAGCGTATGTCTGAGGATCATTGTGGGCGCACCTTGGTATGTCCGGAATGAGACTCTTCATCGTGACCTGGATATGCCTACCATCAAGGACCACTTCCGGAAACTGGCGCAGTCCTTCTACGCCAGACTTCCCGGTGCCACCAATCCTCTAATCCAGGGGCTTGGGAACTAAGTCATCGACCCTGGTGGGTGCCATCGACGTCCCAAAGCCCTGCTCGGATAAGCGAGATGTGTCAACAGTGGTTTGGGAGGCTCTCACCCAGCCCCCCATAGAGTAGTGTCTCCGCACATAACTCTAAAAAACCCTTAGTCGGTTTCTCAATTTCTTATCCCCCCTTTTTTACCCCAATATTTTTAATATTATGTAATTTTTGTTTCTTTGTTACAGAACTTCGCGAAACGCGACAACCCGTTTTTAAATTTTTGCGAACCACTCGGTGTGACCAATTGGCCGGTACGTGTTGGAAATTTCTCTCGTGCTCTCCTTCTGGAAGCATCGGAGCATGCCTTTTGTCTGTGTTTGTGTCTGTGTAGTTTTAGTGGTGGGCCAAACCTGGAACCCCCGTTATGAAGAGCTATTTTAAAATTTTTTATTTGTTTTAAGGCTTTCATACCTCCCCACTCTTTCCCCAATATCCCCGACCCCCACCGCGATCCCTTTTGCCGGGCTGTTCCTCTGCCCCCCCCTCGACTCCGTGTTGCCGGGTAGTCCTTTACCTCCCCCCGCGACTCCGTGTTGCCGGGACAGTTTCCTTTTACCTCCCACCCCGCTCTGTGTTTCCGGGGGTGTTCCCCCATCCCCCCCCCGACTTCTGTTTCCGGGGCTCTGACCCCCATCACCCTCCAAACCCCTTGATCGACCCCTTCCCACGGCGAACTACGGGATGGGTACACCCCCCGCGCGGTAAGGCCCACCGACAGAAGAACCTAAAAAAAGACGACAAGAAACAATACTCACCCCTGGACCCATCTTTTTAAACCCCACCCCAAACCACCCGACCACGAACGCCAACATCCGCTACAGCACCTGCAAGAGTTCTGCACTCGAATAACCCAATCCTCCCCCTTTCCTTTTTAC
>JBCFYV010003508.1:279394-346493 GCA_039000515.1 Timema cristinae | reverse complement strand
TTTTCTAATAGGAAATTTATTTGTAAACGAATGAGAAAGTCTGCCGCAGATTCAGTTTCATTATTTATTAAATAAAAATTAATAACTTGGAAAATATGGTACAGACCGTGCCTAAAATATGTTTACCATATAGTGCTATACTATCCGTACATCCACAAAAAAATTAAGGCTTTTGCTTGTATTTCTTAATACTTGGATACGAATTAGTATTATTAAGTTAAATTAATCATTATAACTATTTAATCAAAAAATACATAACAATTTTTCTTTATTATTACTTATTTTAATATTTTTATTCTATTAAAAAGACTCACAACAATAAAAATAAGAAAATAAAATAAAATATTATCACTCTTGCACAGCCTTAAGGTTATATTCTGAGAGGTAACAATACTTAGAGTTTAGAATAATCTTTTTAAGACTATGTTCTGAGCAAAAAAAGGTCATTTATAATAAGGAAGATATGTATGTTTCCTTCATAGGAAGGAGCTTATTAAATGTATGCAGATTAGGGGGGTTGCCCGGAGACCTGACATTCCTCGGAAAGGGGTTTGGTACTCTTTGCCGGGAACCGAGGATTGAAGCCCGGACCCAGAAGTCAGACACCTTAACCCAGGTGAGCTCGCGTAGCCTTCCGCGTGCACACCTCGAGCGCCTCCCCCCCCCCCCCCCCCCAAAGAGAGAGAAAAAAACCCGTCGCTCCCCTCGACTCCGTACCATTCCACCCCCACCCCCCACCACACATCATCACGCTACCTCCCCTACCTGCCCTGAAAACCGTATGTGTGTATAAGCGCCTATACCAAAAGCCCCTCCCCTAACCCTAATGACGTCACTTCCGCCCTGAGGACCGTAAATGTATATTACTCTAATTCAACACAAAAATATTAAGTGAATTAAAAAAAGAAATGGCAAGAGTCCATAGAAATAGTTTTAGTTATTTAAACTAGCCATCTAGTGGCTAACAAATCAATGAATACATCTTTAAGTCTCAATTGATAAAAAAAAGACGTCCAAAAAGATAATTTAGAAAGAGCATGATTATTTTAAGCCGAAAGAGAATTAATCAGCAATTCTAATATTTATTTAAATCAAAGAAGATAATTTATAAAGAGCATGACGATTTAAAGCCGAAAGAGAATTTTGAAAATAATCACAGACTACATCTGCCACAGATAGCTGCTTACCTACGTTGAAGCCGCTGGTATAATGAGTAACTAACTATACAGGAGAAACACCAATATTTAGTGTGAATAACCTGACCATGTGATCCCTGAAATGGATTGTAAGGAACGGAAGGGAGGGTGAAGAGAGGAAAGGAAGGAGGAGCACGGTGTATGTGCTGGTCTGATGGAACGGATCCCACCAAAGTGCACAAACTGTCAAAGGAATATTGAAGGGTCTGCCCTAGATATATCTAAGGGTTGCTCAAGTACACAGTCGGAGGGCACGAGATCATTATCGCAGGGCTGACTCCCTACCTAATCCCTTGCTGATATTTACATAACACAGGAAAAATGTAAGAGCAACACAATATTTTATTTCTTATCTCCTGTGATTCAAATTTCAGCCTAGTGCTTAGTTCACACCTACATACATTATTACTGTTGACCTAGTGATGAACATGTCTCTGAGCGAGGTAGCTGCTGTCCACACTGTTGACCTAGTGATGAACATGTCTCTGAGCGAGGTAGCTGCTGTCCACACTGTTGACCTAGTGATGAACATGTCTCTGAGCGAGGTAGCTGCTGTCCACACTGTTGACCTAGTGATGAACATGTCTCTGAGCGAGGTAGCTGCTGTCCACACTGTTGACCTAGTGATGAACATGTCTCTGAGCGAGGTAACTTCTGGAGCATGTGCCGGCTACATATATTTAACCTCGTTTTGTAAAAATATACGAAGGCGGTGGTGGAACCGTGAATTGTTCACAGAAGGGATTGATTTTGCGGAAAATCTCTTAAAAGACAAAGTTTGAAGACAGAACGGAATTTAGGAATTTCATGTAGATGACACCCACTGATTTCGAAAATTTGATTCAAATTATAGGGACAGATGTCTGTAAAAAGGCAACAAAATCCAGAGGGATGATACCTTTCACAGTTTGAATAGCTGTAACTGTGAGGTTCTTAGTGATGGGTGATTCACGAGTTTGATCTACAGGTTTAGAATGTCTAAGCAGTCAATTTCAGTGATTGTTCCAGTTGTTTGCGAAGCCCTCATTAAAGCTTTGAAGCCTTACGTCAAGGTAAGTCATAAATTATATTTTAGAATTAATTGAGTTGGTCAAATAAAATCGATCATGAGGAAGCCTTGTTGCAACACAACTTTATTTACTCTGGTATTAAAATAACTGTCCTTGACATGTAATATTTGAATAAATAGGCACATCATTGATTTAATGGTAATCGTAGTAATTTTATTAAGCATCATTCTCCTATTTGATGACATAACTGACATAGGTAGTTGTTGTGACAGCATCCCAGAAAATTCAAATATTATGAAGAAATTATTAACTAAATATTTGGTGTTACAAAAGATAATAAAATAATTAGATTTTTTCCATTTGTGATTATAAACTTACTACACAACTATAATTTACATAATATGTTTTTAAATTCACAAAAATTGCAGTTATTGCCTACATAATTTTTACAGAAAAATTCAAATTCAAATATAATTTATTCTATATTTTCATTTGTAAAATAATTTAGAAAGCTTAACAGGGGTGGCAGAGCTTTATAAACTATATAATGAGGCCTACTTTTCAGGAACTTGTTTTCTACTCCCCCTGAAACCACACCTCCTCCCAAACAACCCTTCATTACCGCAACACACAGATTTTTGTTTAAAAATTGAATAATTTCCATTGCATACCTTTGCAGAATAATTTATTGTATGTAAATCAAAATAAATAAATTTAATCTTAACTGTAAAGATCATTATGGAGAAATTTGAGTTTTAAATTTGGTGCTATAATCAATAAAGAGTAACCAACATACTCCTACTTAAGCAAAAAAAAGTGTTTTTCATAATTTTCGTAATATATGACCTTTATATTAGTATAATAAAATTTAATCATCAGTTTTTCTAGTAAGAGAAAACCTAATTAAAGACAAAAATTAATGATGAACTGAGGCATCTCTGACTGATTATTGTCTGTATAATTGTGTGAAATATTTGGTGGGTATAGGGCAAGAGCCGTGAAAGTTAGAGAATTAATACAAAATACAAATTAAAGTTCAAATTTTAGAAATAAAAATACAACACAAATAAGGCATGCAATTTTTTGTCTTTTTACGCGCAGACACCTCTTAAGCCGGGTCCACATGTGCGTTATTCATCCACGTTTATTTAAGTTTCGTTATGACTCATGCAAGTGGGGAAAAGTATTAGTTTTGATGAACGAATATTTGTCGTGCATAGCGAGTAACGAACATTGTTTCACATAGAGATGGTGGTAGACTACCAAACTTAAAAGAGGACTAATAATCGCCTGAGAGCAGTTCATCCATGAATATAGAATATAGAGTATGTGTGGACAGACAGCGGTGGAACTGTGGGGGACTCTGCCCCCTTGAAATAAATTGCCCTTGCCTGGTATAAATTCCTCCTCTAGATATATTTAAAATCCTCTGATATTATTTAATATGAAGCTGAAAGATGGCCTTGAATCAAACTACAAATTACTTCTAGATGCATTATATTGTCAAAAATTTTCCAAAGAAGACCACTTTAAATAACTACTAGACTATGCGATATGCTCCCCACAAACCATGTATTCATCACGTTTGGAAACTGTCTCACTTAGCGCTTTCATGCGCTTAAATGCTTCTTGAGCATTCTGTTTATGTCTGATTTTTATTTTCGGTAGGGGCACTGGTTTACGAAAGCTTGAGTCTTTTCCCGCCAAAATTGTTATCTCGGTTCTAGATGTTGTAGCGCCTTTTTCTGTAATGTCTTCCTCATCTTCAGCTCTACTTTCCTTTCTTGCTGTAGACACTTCTTGATAGAAAAATATATATATACTAGAGATAAACACATATAGGCTTATAGTAAAGTATTTAAGAGTGTTTATGTAAAATATCTACCTATTATGTTTATTTATACCTACGTATTTTATTTTTCATATGCCAAAAACAGAAGCTGGATGGATTGAGGTAGTAAGTGGAATTTCTAACAGATGGAACTTTCCACACTGTGTTGGGGCAATGGACAGAAAGCACGTTCAAATTGCCGCACTCAAACACATTGACAGTCCTAACAGTTTTGAAACGTAAATATATGACATGAATAAAAAACCTACGTGGACCATAGGTTGGAAACAGTAATGGATCTAATAAAGTAAGTTATTATATTCATGAAAGAGTTTTATTTTATTCAATATAAGAATTCATATTTATATTTATTTTGTAACAAGTATATGTTCATATTATTTCAAAACTATTTACATTGTTGCTTTAGAAATTTAATTTCACATTTTTATTAGAAATAATTATGTTCAAGTAATATTTTTATTTAATTCTAAATTAAAATAAAATTTATAGGGTGTATGCTTTTAAAACGATAAGAAGAGAGATTTATTGTTTGAATTTAAAAATTATGGTTTATAATCTAAGAAACATTTAAACGGCGCATCGCCTTTAATTCAAGTTGTTTTAGTAAACAACTATTGATTTTCATATATTCTTTATCTGCATTCAAATATATCGACGTAATAATTAACAATAAAATTATATCATAATTATTTTTCTGGTTGCTTTAGCCAATTATTCATTTCTCTTTCGTCATTAGTAAAGCTATAAAGGGCAGACCCGAATTGCGCCAGTTATTAAGGGATTAAAAACTGTTTACTAATCCCGGACCCGAATTGCGCCAAGTCAGTTTAGGTAGTTGGTGAGGGAGGTGGGGGGGGGGGGGGGATGATACAAACAAAGACCATCGCAAACAAGCTCTCGCCCCTTCATGTCTTTCCTCCCCTTAGTAAAGGAATGTAAAAACGCTCTAAGGCTAAGGCCACACGAGCGATTTTTCCCGCCCAGACCTAAGCTACAAATGTCGCGGCTGCAAAAGTCGAACAGGGGATGCTAGACGGAGCGATAAAAGAAGCGTAGTCGCAGCTGCAAAATTTATTTTAAAAAAAGAGAGAGAGGCTACACAGAGCGACAAAAACCGCTTGTCACACCTCTTCAGTATTTTCTTCATCTCAGTCTGGCAAACATCGTTCCTATTAATAATAGGCCTACCAGGTAAAATGAATTGCCAAACCAAGCTGTGTGATGTATGTGTAGCTGCAACAGTATTGATTGTAGTCCGTCGACGTAGGCAACGGTATCGCCACCGACAGTGGTGGACTCATCCTATAATCAGTAATAGACTAACTGCAGGGAAGCATGTGTTACTACACATCAAGCTACGGGAATATCCAAACAAGTTTTTTGAATATTACCGGATGTCTGTTAACTCTTTTGATGATCTTCTATCCAAGATTCAAAAAAGTTTGCAAAAGTACAACACCGTAATGCGGGATAGTGTGGGTGTAGAAGAAAAACTATCAGTCACATTGAGGTAAGTTTATTGCTACTTTAAAATATACTAAATAATAACCTAAAAATGATTTTCTTGACTAAAAATACATCTCGTAATGAAGTTATAGTGCTCACTTGGAAGAAAAGTTACACAATTCGAAAATTAACCCTAATTTAAGGTGTTACTATTAAAACATTAAACTGACTAAACCATATCTTGGGTTTTTGCTAGAAAAATTCACATGGCTAAGTACTAGGATTCGCCATCAGGTGATGCTTTTCTCGTTTTTCTTGAGACTTAAAATTTCTTTCTAAAAGTCTAAATACTCTTAAGTATTAAAATAAGCTACGAAATAACATTATTTCATAGAATATATGACATAAAAGGCAGCTTAGGAAAAAAAAATAGCTTACTTCATTAGTGTTTTGAAATAATATGACAATTTTTAACCATCCTCTAATTTTTTTTACTTTATTTGTGTCTCTTTTCCTCCAAGTGAGCTCCATACTAAGTGGAAGGCTTATAACTTAAAATTTAAATTTAGTAGTCCTTGAATGAAAGCAATGACTCTACATCATCGCCTGCAGCATCACTTCCTGGGGAAACCACACTATGATAATCATAAGATGAAGCAGTATGAGTGCTAAAATTACTAACTGAAGATGAGTGTGATGTTGATGGGTGGGGAGTCAAGGCACTATATGACAATACTGATTCATTTTCTATAGACTTGTTATATGTTTGAATCAATTGCATCGTTTTTATTTGAAAGTCTAATTTATCCGTAGCATTCATATGCTTCATATGAGGAAGCAATGATAACAGGAACATCTCATCATGATCGGTGTTCGGACGAGTGTTGCATTGATGACTTGATCCATGGTTCGAAAGGACTTGAATCAACTCCTTTTCAAACGAGTCATCCAATTTCCTCTTGCGTGAGGATACCTGTGCCTTCTTTGCCAGAATAGTTTTAGTTATTTTATCCACAGTTTGCTCTTCCTGCTCCATGTCCTCGGTGTCTTGGGAATTCTCAATCCTTATGTTCATATTGCCAGAGCTTCTGTAAAAAATAATATAATAAACGTGTGATATAATTTTGTTGGAATTTATAGTAAGAAAGTTTATAATTATTAAAGAAATAAATAGATCATTAAAAACATGAAAAAGGAAAGTGTACTTACGGTCTGAGTTCTAGTGCTACTTGTAGAAATGCCATTTGTTTGTGAAAAACATAAGGCTTTTTGCTTGAACTTGCACAACCGCTTTTATTTTCTTTTTCTTTTTCTTTTAGGCAGCGACTGTAAGAATCCCGCTGGTTTTTTCACCTTTTCTGAATTTCCTTCCCTGAAATTAGACCAAAAATAAATGTACAATCATACACATTCCATGTTACCATTTACTTTCAGCTTAATTTTTTTGTTTATCTCTTTTCAGATATCTTGTAAGTGGATGCTCTTTCAAATCTTTACATTATGAATATCTTCTGGGTCGGGCAACCATTGCTATGATAGCTCATAATACCTGTGTCGCTATTTGGGACGCACTCAAGCCTGAGTATCTGAAAACCCCTACAATGGAAGAGTGGGAAGAAATTGCAAAGAAGTTTGAAAGTAGGGCAAATTTTCCTTTATGCTTAGGCGCTATTGATGGCAAGCATGTGAGGTTAGTCAAACCTTGGAATACAGCAAGTGAATATTTCTGTCACAAAAAGTTTTTTTCAATAGTTTTAATGGCAATTGCGGACAGTGACTACTGCTTCACCTTGATTGATGTAGGTGGTTATGGTCATGAATGTGATTCCAACATTTTCAAAGGTACAGACTTCGGGAAAAACCTATACAATGGTGCTTTGACACTCCCAGACCCAAGACTCCTTCCTAATGACCCTGATGGTAATTGTTTACCCTATGTTTTTGTTGCCAATGAGGGTTTCGCCATCAATAAGCATTTGATGAGGCCATATCCAGGTAAAGGTCTAACTTTTGAAAGGAAAGTGTTTAACTACAGATTATCGAGAGCTAGACGTTTTGTGGAGTGTGCTTTCGGTATTCTTGCCAACAAGTGGCGCATTTTTCAGAGGCCAATTGATGTTAAAGTTGACTTGGCTGAAATAATTGTGAAAACATGCTGCGTGCTTCACAACTTCGAACGAAAGCATGATGGTTTCAAGTTTGAAGACACCTTGACTTGTTCACTAGATTCTATGACTAGGCAAGGACTTAGGGGCTGTAACACTGGGGTTTCAATCAGAGACATTTACTGTCAATACTTTGTTTCAAGTGTAGGTTCAGTACCGTGGCAAAATTGTATTGTCCTCAAAGACTCATAGAAGGTCAATGTAAATTAATGTAGATTAATTTTGGATATATTGGTTGATTATGAAATATGTGTAATAATGTTAATTAATGTTAATTAACTACAATATTATTATATGCTTTCGTAATGAGATATTTTTTAATTTATGTATTTTACAAGTGGGTAAATGAAAATTGAATTAAATTAAATCGCACTGGTGCAATATTGGCTTAATCCATACGTGGCCTACATTTAAGAGTGTTGTTATTCATGGCTGAGAAAATTCTTAATAAAAGTAACTATACTTTCAATAATGTTAATTCTATTCATAAAAATCTATATAATACATAAAAAAAATTGACTAAAAGTTACATCAACTTGAATTTTTCTTTTATCCTTAACATTGTTGCGTTCAACATAAGGAACATGTATATCACAACTGAAATAGTGGGATATGATTCCTATGTTATAATAAGCCAGAAATAGTTGGTTATTCTTAGCTTTATTTGATTACTAAAGTAATAAGATTTGTCACGGATTTTTTTATATGTGTTTCCTCATGTTCAGGAAATTTGAATTTGCTACTAAAAGTTGAATAAAAATATGTATAATAAATGCAGTCAGGCCCACCACGAGTAGGAGGGGAGGATATTGATACCATGGTACCGGGACTTCTAGGAGCCCGGCTTGAGGTTGAGTCACTTTTTTTGTTTAATTTAGAGTATGAAAAAAATACAAAAAATATATGAATGACAAGCAATAAAATGCCTATTTATACTAAATCACAGCCCACGGAGGAACTTACTGGTATTTGTCACAATTATATAATTGGTTAGGCCTAGTCTTGTCCTTCGTTTCAAGGTGTTTGAAACTTCACAGAGCCTATTTTTTTTTACTGAAAATAAATTTGGCACACAAATAAAGTCTGGTAGTAAATCAAGTATAGAAAAATAACTTACTTTATCATGTGCTTAATATTTCAATGTTCGTTGAAGTTACGTATTAATCTTTTACATGCTTTTCTTTTGTAAAAGTGACAACAAAACAAAAAATGCACTAACCAAAGTAAATAATAATGGTGTAGGTACAGGGGGCAGAGAATATTTATCCTCTGGAAAGAACTTGTTCCACCAACGACCCCGAAATAAGTTCCTCCCTCCCCTGGAATAAACTCTAAATAGCTTCTAGAATCACCTAATTTCAAAAAAATTGCTGGGAAAAGACCACTTAAAATAACGTCTATAGAAGAGGAGCATTTAAATATCAAAAGGTTTATAATGGGTAAGGTTCACTCCAAATAACTATACAAGAGTCTAATTTTCAAATATTTTCCAGAGGAAGACCACTATTTTCCAAGCATTTGACGATCAAGGGTCTCCAGACCCCTAAAAAACTTTCTTTTTTTGCTAACTAGCCCTAGACAAATAAGGCAAATATTACAAAGAGGGGGAGGGGCCTTTCCCCATGTACTGGGCTCGGTTTGAGTGCCAAGTAGGCCTGAGTATAGTGCATATTGTTATTATTTATTTTATTTAAAAATAAAAATGAAGTATTGTAAATAAAATATTTCAACTTACCAAATGAATTTTTTTCTTGCGCACTCATTATATTCCATTTCTCCTCCCCTATCACAGCCTTCGAAACATTCATCCAAGCATTGACTTTCACATTTTTGTCTTTATAATCTTGAGATTTAGTGTTCCACAGGCAGGGGAACGTTTCGACGTGAATTATAATTGCTTCACTATCAATAAAATCGATGAAATTGTAACGCTCACTCATGTTGTATACAAAATATAGCTCACAATAAAAAAATATAAGTTTTCTTTAAGGAAAAGAAATATAAAAATTATCAAAACGTTTGTGACTGCACTTTAATGACAGAGGGACGTGGAGGCACAACCCTTGTGGAAGAACATCCCTCGGTTTTTGTCGCACGTGTGGCAGGTAGAGAGGCGGGATATGTCGCCAAGAAAATGGACCCCGGCGCATTCCAACGCGACATGACCTTGAAGCCGCATGTGACGTGTGTCTGTCGTGCGATATTTGCCGCTCGTGTAGCATCCCACCATTGAAACTCATGGTTTTCATTTTTTTCGTGACAAAAACAGCTTCGACGCAGCGGGAAAAATCGCTCGTGTGGCCTTAGCCTAAGTGCCCCCAATAAGACTTGTAACAGTAGTATTGACATCCGTCTGTCCAATACTTATTAATTGTCTCGACAACAGTGACTGTCCCGGTGTATTTTTAAAATTATTTTTCGGGTTTGTGTGAACTATGATAATATTAGCGAGAATTATTGATATGGAAAGGATTTATAGTGAAAAAGGGAAAGTTCTGATTGTCTATTATAATTATACGTATCGACAGGTGAATCAATTAAAGTTGACGAGGGAAGAGAGGTGGAGTTGCACTAAAAAGGACTGCAAGGCTAAAATATTTACTCTTGATGGTGGAAACATTTTCTCGCGGACTGAAAATGAACACAACCACGAACCACTACTAGATCAAGAGTTGAACAGAAGATCCATTAGCAACGCAGTTAAGAGGAAAGCTGATGAGATTGAAGTAAGGCCTTCAAAGTTAATCCACACAGAGGTACATCCACAGAAAAAAACTATAAAAACATTGACCTGCAAGGACATTAAATGTATCAGGAATAACATCAACTACACTAAACTAAAAACACTGCCAAAGTTGCCTAAATTTTCCGAAGAAATTCAATTTGCCATAGATTCAATTGAAATAAAAACTATTCAAGACGAAAACTTTTTGTTGAGAAACGAAAAAGAGAAGGGGATCGTGACATTTTCTTGTGACTCGAATCTTGAGTATTTGTGCCAGAATGAAATTGTGTTAATGGATGGAATCTTTGAATACGCACCGACACATTTTCTTCAGCTTTTTACTGTACATGGGTATTTCGAAGTGTCATACATACCTCTAGTCTTTTGCCTACTTAAAAACAAGAAAAAGCAGAGCTACATTGTCGCTATGAGAATCCTTAAGGACGGTTGTGAGAAGGGACAACTTTACCTTCAACCTTTATACATTATGATTGATTTCGAGCAAGCGATTCACGAGTGCATCGTGTCGACTTTTCCACAAACCATCTTTGTAATGTCGTTCACGACCATCGACTCTCTTTACGAGCAAAATGCGATTCCGGATCTCCTTTTGACCGACTTTACAATCGACGAGTCTCGTGCGCCACCGAGAAATGTATCGAGGGGTCCAATAGCTCGCGGTAGGAAGTCAACAATCTCGTTACGTAGGTAAGTAAAAGTTTTCATGTCATATTATTAATGTTAAATATGTTTAGATTGTGAATTTAGGAATTATAATACTACACTCTCATGTAATAATTATAATAGCTGTGTTCTATTTATATTAAATCCAAAACAAAGTAACGCCGATATTAATATCAAATTAGATAATTTAAGTGTGATGTATAGGTTATGTACCACATGGGTTTTAGTAGATAAACAATAATATTGTTACGACATCTATTTTATTTAGTCAATTAATGTATAGAGTGGTGGAAAATATAATAGAATAAATAATATTTATTCTATTATATTTTCCACCACTCTATACATTAATTGACTAAATAAAATCTATACCTAAAATAACAAATAGGAAAATATATTATGATCACCCAAATATAATCAAATGATTTTTCAAACAAAAATTAAGGCCTAAATGTTCAGTTTCAAACTTTTGGTCTATTTTTATTTAAATATCTTGTCGACTCGAAGGATAATGATTTTAATAAAGGCTTATCTTTTAAGTATACAACTGTAATTATAAGTTTAGCACGCCAAATATTTGACAATCTCTGTAAGTTAAGAATAAATAATTGTTTAAGCAAGTTTGCCAAGTGAAAAGTGTTTATAGATACCTCACTTTTTATAAGTTAAAATACATAGAATCTAGGCCTATCATTTTAAAGGGAACATACTAAACCATTATTGCCTCCAGTATATTTAATTTTAAAAGTTATAAAACCTTTTACTAGGCCTAGGTTATATTTTAAAAGTTATAAAACCTTTTACTGGGCCTAGGTTATATTATTCTATAACTAGCTAATCCTTCGGGATGTTAGGCTATAGTTTGATGAAGGCATATTAATGTTTCATAAATTATATTAATATAAAGTTAACCCCAACTAATCTTTCTCAACAAACTTTTATAAAAATGTATATGCTCATAAAAGGTATTTTAGAATAATAAATGTTACATTTTCCTTCTGTGAATTTAAAGTTTCATATGCCTACAGAATAATATAAACTAGTCTAAGAGCAGCTTATTTTTTGTCTAATACAATTTAAAGTTAAAATTTAGGTCTGCCTTATGTGAATGCAAAATATAAAAACTTGAACTGCCATTTCATTTATTTGGCGAAAGTATTAACGGGGATGATACCCAATATTCAAACCTTTTGGACGAACTTTTTCCTCTGTAAAACCTGAAAATCATTAAATTTATGC
Source organism: Timema cristinae (assembly GCA_039000515.1). Classification (NCBI taxonomy): domain Eukaryota; kingdom Metazoa; phylum Arthropoda; class Insecta; order Phasmatodea; family Timematidae; genus Timema; species Timema cristinae. Next base: position 334,176 of record JBCFYV010003508.1, on the reverse strand, counting down.
TATAATTATGATTTTTTTAAATGTGGGGAATTCCATGATACTACACTCAAGCTTATTATTAATAAACTAATGTATATTATAAGCTTAATCAAATCTTCCTTGTGGTAATTAGACAGCTGATTTGATCTTACCTTGTTGCCATTCCATTCAATGATACATTAGTATCTCAATTAATATTCATAAAATAAACTATTTGACTTTCATATTATAAGATAGCACCATATCATGCGGTATCATGGCTCAAACAACATGTTGCTCTAGGTTTGGACTTGGGTTTTATTGAGTTTTCTAAATGCTCTAAAAATAAAATAACTTTAAATACACACATTTAGAGTATCATTGGATTCACCGTTTTCTTGCGAGTATAATGAAACTGATCAATTTTTAATGATTTGGTTTCTCATGTGAAATACCGTGTATTATATGGTAAGGTGCTTACGCATCATTCCCCTAATAACTTTGTTCTACTAATTGTAGGTTAACTGTGGGGACACACGACATGTGGACCAGTCGACTATATCCTGTGTTCCGAAGAAAATGTCCACACTGTTGGCGGTAAACCCTTGATGTGTCCGCACTTCTGTAGATTCTTCGGTTTCAAGGTAGGCCTATAACCTCTTTTTCTGTTAAAAACTATTTCTAAGTTAAATGCATATTTAATTTAATAGAAATGTAAGAGAGTTTTCTTTTTCAGAAATTATAATAAAAAATACATATTTTATGTTCTATGGACCTAAGTAGCCTAATGATTCACGTGGTGGTGATGATGAAATTTCCTGTGTTATCATTTTAGTATTTAGTATTTTAAAATTCTAATATATATTAATTAGCAATACATTTACTATGGTAAAATTGTTTTACTTTATAATATAGATTCTTAATTACCTGCTAATTAATATTATATACATTTGGCATTGATGGAGGAGTCTGAGTCAAGACAGTAGACAACTATAGAAGCTAGAGTCGAAGTTATGGCCTACTGAGTCCACAACCCTGGTTACACTTATTACAATTATATTGTAGTAGCACAATATCAGTATATATTTCTCATGGTAAATCAATTAGGGCCTAATTGCATTTCTACTAAACCTAAAAAACCGTTCTTTGTAAGTAGTATCTAACACAATTTATTGGTTTAAGATTCCTCTGTAGTTTTAATTTTATCAGCAAGCTTCACACATTAGCCCTTAAAGATGTATTTTATACATTTTATGAGATACTATTGCAGGTAGGAGGACTATTTGTAACAGGATTTTGGTCGGAAAAACTTAAAATTGAAATATTTTATTTGCAGTCGACTTTGATAACAATTTAGTTATTTTGTAGGTAGTGCCTATTGTTACAAAGGTATCAGCTGAATATCACATCTCTTGATGTATGAATAAATGAAAGAAGAACCTTATTATAGCCTAGCCATTGCAATAACTATGCATGCAATTAATTATAATAACTCGTTTTTGTTTCATCTTTGTTTATAGACACATACCACGAGGACTTCATTTTGTTCGCCATCCTGTCTTATGAGCTGCTGACTACTCCTGAGTACCCATTCAGAAGAACATTTAGAAACTGTCACAAATAATAACTATCTTAATTTTTTTAATCTCACTTGTAAAATAATTGTTATAAAATGTCAGAAATTTGTATCTATTTAAATGCTTTGTTTTTCATTTCTATATTAATAAGACTAATATAAGCCTCTTATCATTTAAAAAGAATATTTTAGATGTGATGCCATTGATATAAGAAGAAAATGCCAAGGCTGTGTTTATTGAGCAAAACGGGGTAAACTGGCTAATTATATAAAACACATTTTTTACAAACTAACTTAACTCTAATAGACACAAAAATGTCACTCGGCTGTTAATTCATCTCTGGCATGGGGACTAAATTCATCGGTTTTGATGGAAATTAATCTTCTATCCCTTAGTTCAATGTATATACAAAGATTGAGACAAGGTGTCAAGACTTCCAGTTATCTTGGTGTCATGATTGGTTAGTAATTTATGTCATGTTTTCTAGTGGGCATACAAGCGAAGTCATTTGATACTAATTTTTCAGTTGTTGCCTCACTAGGGGTAAGCTGTAAACCACATGATGCTGTTAGAAAAAATGTGGGGGCTAAATGTCTACATGGAAGATTTAAGAAAGAGTGTTACATTGTTTATGGATGACCCTTTATAGTTAAAATAGTGTTAGGAACATCTTGAAATTCAGGTATGCATAATGTAGTCTAGTTTGAAACGGTAAGTATTCATCATGTGCATTTGTATGACATAAAGCCAGTTTTGACAAATGGTTTACAAATTCGGTGGTCAAATTGTATAAGCGGCACACTCGCAGTAGACTGGACACGCAATGATAGAGAAATCAAGGTTTGAATCTCAATCAGGTGTTCTGAAAGTAGTTTTTCCTAAATAGTTTTCCTCTCTCCCTCCATGAAAATGCAGATACACCACTTCTAAGTCCAACCTTCCTTATCCCAAACACATTAGCATAATCAGTGCGTATGTGCATAGCACAAATGGTTAGTAAGATGCAATGGAAAACATTTGTTTAGAAAAGAGATGAATGAACTTTAGGGTTACACACTTCAATGGAGTGAGGATGGAAAACCAGCCCTGAGGGAACTTGGTCTGAAAGCTAATTAAAGTATATTAAGAAAGTTTAATTTGCCTAAGGTTCACCTTGCAAGAGTGATTACACACATATTAGCTTATTTGTTTATGAATCCATATAATCAACATAAAACAAGTAGTTTTGACCTTGGCACAAATTGGGTCATAGAGGTCCACCATCACACCCCTCTGTGGGACATCCAACATTTCTTGAAGAAACAACTGAATGAGTTGTATTCAACAGAAATAACAAGTTCCCTCCATGACTTCTACAAGTCTTACTACAAAGTAAACATGTACATTTAAATTGGTAATATTATTTAGAACTAATATTGTTCTAAAAGAGATACACATAAAATATGCTTTCCTTAATTGAATTAGTTATAACTTAACAAACCAAACCACTTTTAATAGTTACATTACATGCAACATTTATTAATTTAATTAAAAAAATACTTTATTGGTGGAAACCAATCCTTCATAAGAAATTATTTAAAATAATTTCGTCAGAATGATTTTCTTGCAATCAATAATTATTTAGTTGTTACTTTTGCTTAACCATGTAAAATAATATAGAAATTTATTCAGCGGAGGGTTTTATCAATTTCGTAACTACATAGGAACTATTTTCAACTAGGATAGTAGTGTTTTAGAAAACATTTAAACCTCGTTAGCTATAAGCGTTTGGTTATTTAAAATCACAAAATGGGTGTAATGTGGTAATGTGAAGATTAGTAAGGATTTACCTGCTTCGGTGGCCATGTGGTCTAAGGCGCCATTCTCGCAATAGATTAGACTGTTGGAGATAGGGGTTCGATCAAGGCCAGGTGTACTAAGGGTAGTCTTTCTAAGTAGTTTTCCACTCTTTCTTCATGCAAATGCGAGTACACTTCCTCCAAATTCAACCTCCTTAATGCCTAACAAAGTAGAGTAAGTAGTATATAGGCATGTAACAAACGGATAGTAAGAGGCGGTGCCGGAAATAAGTAGCGCTATATTTTATTTATAGAATGACAGGTATGTGATGGGGAAACTGGATTTGTGTGGCATCCTATACAATCACTACACAATATATTGGCATACATACCTTTTCAAAGATAGCATGGCATAACCTTGTCTTTATCAGACGTTTTTGGACAAGACCCTTTTAAACTTTGAATGTAGTATAATAGTTAAACAAAGCTCAACTAATGTTTTATATATATATATATATATATTTATTCACTACACCTTTGATCATCACTAAATATTATTTAAATGTTCTCTAACTACTAAATAAACTAAATATTTTCAAAATAGAAATGTAGGCCTATTTTAAAATTACAAACATCATGCATTTTAAGTGTTTAAAAGGAGAAATGATTATTAAATAGGAAGTTATTTATGAAACAACGTGGATTTTAAATTAGCGCTTGCACAGAGTATTTATATAAATTACTTGAATTAATAACTTAACTCGTTTCACTTTTAATCCAAAGCTATATTTTCAAATCATTTCTTCCCGCCCCGATAATTCGCGTGTTTCAATTGGCTGTGGAGGTAGCCTCGCTTCACAGACCCTCGTTTAATCACGTTTCCGAACGATACCTTAGAGAATCGATTCTGTGAAGATAGCGCGCTTTCAAGCAAAGAACCGGAATACGAAATTCGTTATGACAGGCGATTACTCTCGTTCAAAACCATCGATCGATAGTGCGAAAGAAAAGATACAGAATCCCAGTGCAGGATAGTAGGCTGTCGATTTCATTTAGCGCAAGCATGGTAAGCAAAACAATTTTATTTTACAACTTTACATAAATAATGTTATATAGTTTGTGACTTGATTATTATATTTTTCACTCTTGAAGATTTTTTAGAACTGCGTTTTACAACCTGTTCGAGTTATAGGCCTCCTTATGTACTAATTACGCTAATAGGCTTTGGTATGAGATAGGTAGAATGCAGAGAAAGTGAATCCGAATTTGCATGTAGTGAGAGTGGAAAATCATTTAGGAAAAATCACCTTCAGTTCACTCGACCAGGATTCGATCTCCAACCTCCCAATCATCGGCTTGAATTTTTTTATTTCAAAGTGTATATCTGGAGAGTTTTTTCTAAATGATGAATAGAACTGTATAATCGATCTTCAGAACTATGGGCAGTTTACTAATGATTAATTTGAAAATAATTTAAAATTTCTCAAAAAATATCTTTAACAATTTTGATTTAAACATAGGCTACATTTTGGGTGTATTTAAGATGAGAATTAATACTGTTTATTTGGTTTAGGGGGCAAAGTTCTTTTAAGGGTAGTAGATGACTAGTTTTCAAAAACTCAAAATATTTTGAATTTTTTTTAACGAGGGGCCTACTTAGTTTTGGGTAAAACAAACTATTTCAACGATAGTTTTTTACCCCCTCGGGTGGCCGGATGGTCTAAGGCGCAACTCTCGCACTAGACTGGCCCTCGAGACCGGGGAGGTTGGGGTTCGAACCCAGTCGGGTGCACTGAGGTGGTTTGATCCTAAACGGTTTCCCCACTTTCTCTCCACGCAAATGCCGATGCACTTCCTATAAATTCAACCTTACCAATCCCTAACCCATTAGAGTAATTAGTACATAGGCTATAGCCCAAACGGGCAGTAAGACGTGGTGCTACAAAAAGGATAGTTTTTGGTGGCGAGTTTTCAAAAACCAATAGCAACTTGTGCGCTTAGTAAAATAAAACAAACATATGATAAACAAATTTAAAACACTCAAATTAAAAATATTAGCCAAATAAAATGATTTATTATTTGGTTTTAACACAGAGATCCATATAAGTGTAATTATCAAATCGTCGAATAATATTGTCTCAGCTGACCCATTAATTAAAAAGTGAATATACGCTATGATAAAGTATCTGCGATTCTGTCGTAGGCCTACTTTTTATTTGTTATTCTTGGCCATTTAAAACATATGCCAGCCAAAAAAAGTGAAATGTTTTCCTGTCTGTGTGGGTGTCATCACATTTTTGTACATATGATTACGGCCACATTTTTTTAGCTACGGTCACTGATAGGCTATTTTGTAAAATATATTTATGATCTGTATTAAATCAGACTATGATTCAAAGAATGCTACGTTCCTATTTTCCTTCCTGCTTCCTTTTAATATTTCTATCATTAACATCCACTATGATTCCTTTTAGGTGGAGAAAGATTCAAAAGCTAGGTTTGGCTGCCACGTACAAAGACGGAAACTCGGATGGAGGGAAATGGCTCCACTGCTGTTTTGGGCTCATTTACCTGAGGCCCGAAGAAGTAGAAAACGCTTTCTGCGATCTGATCAGCATCCAGCCAGCTGATACAAAACTGACGAGCTTCGCAGATTACCTAACTGAAACATATATAGATGAGATGGAGCAAGCGACATTCCCGCCGCGCATTTGGGCAGCTGACTCATCGGACTTATGGATGACAACAAATGCGTGCGAGAGCTTCCATTCTAGATTTAATTCATAATGTGCTTCTCCACACCCAAACATTTTTGTCTTCGTACAAAATTTAAAATTGGTCCAAACTGACACGTACAGTACATTCGAATCAACAGTGTAAGAGAAGGTAATGTGCAAAAGACAGATAATAAGTCTAAGTTGAAACAATCGTTCATTGAAAAAAACTTAAACAGTTTAGGAATAGAGAAATAGACAGATTAAGCTTAGTGAAGTGTGTGTCCTTCCAAAACTCCTTTGTATGACTTGTTTATATTATGTTTGTTATACTATTATTTAGCATACATATAGCTATTATTGACAATGTTTTAAAAACGGAAATTTCACTTTGATATAATATTGATTGATTTATATTTTTTGACTTGTGTCCTTCTTACTGCCAGACATAGCATTAATATTTGTTTATGTTCAGAGTTGGCGCAATTCGGGTCCTGTCTTGGGAAGGGGGGTATGGCGCAATTCGGGTCCGGTCTGGGGAGGCACTTTTAAGATCTTGGCGCAATTCGGGTCCGAGCTAAGAGAATTGGCGCAATTCGGGCGAGCCCGCTATAAATGTTATTGGTAAAGATTTAGTTTCATTATATAAGATATTACCCGCATTGGTAGCGTAGTTAGCTAATGCTCGGATGGGGATATCACATACAACCAGCTTGCAAAGTTTCTGTCGGCGCTCACAAGACCACACGAGTAAATTTATGTTTGTGGCACAGATAAACAACTATTTCTAACCGAGATGTTGCAATTACCTGGCAGAGTCCCCAACAGTTCCACGCTGTCTGTCCACACATACTCTATATTCTATATTCATGGATGAACTGCTCTCAGCGATTATTAGTCCTCTTTTAAGTTTGATAGTCTACCACCATCTCTATGTGAAACAATGTTCGTTACTCGCTATGCACGACAAATATTCGTTCATGAAAACTAATATTTTCCCCACTTGCATGAGTCATAACGAAACTTAAATAAACGTGGATGAATAACGCACATGTGGACCCGGCTTAAGAGGTGTCTGGCGTAAAAAGACAAAAAATTGCATAACTTATCTGTGTTGTATTTTTTTTCTAAAATTTGAACTTTAATTTGTTTTTTGTATTAAGTCTCTAACTTTCACAGCTCTTGCCCTATACCCACCAAATATTTCACACAATTATACAGACAATAATCAGTCAGAGATGCCTCAGTTCATCATTAATTTTTGTCTTTAATTAGGTTTTCTCTTACTAGAAAAACTGTGTATCAGTTCTACCTACATACACGCCAAGTCGTCGATTTGGACTATTACATGTTGGATTGTAAAATAAAAACAATTTTAACTATCATATCTAAGATACACTGTAGAAAAACGCATGAACGAATATATAAATATAAATATTATCTTTGTCACCTTTAAATAATTATAAATATATGTTTGTAATATCGTGTTTTATTCACGCAAAACCTGTTTATCCTTGCCTTATACCAACACGTAGGGTCGTCAATATGTCACCAGATACGAGTCTCGACTTCTTGAGCCGTCAAACTGGTACCAGTCATGAACAGGGTCAATGATCTCTTGTAATATCTCATGGCTTCAAGGTAGTGATCTATTCCTGTCTCAACATGTTTTTTCGAGCCGCCAAACTGGTGCCAGTATTATGATGAGGTCAACGAGAAAACTCCATTACCAAATAGACGGGGTAAAGGGAGGGTTGTGACGTAATTCAAGGTCGTGACCTACTCCTGTCTCGGCTTGTCTTGTCGAGCCACTAAACTGGCGCCAGGCATGAGTCATCATATAAAACCCATTACCGGAGATGGTTGTGACACCAAAATAGATTCTGAAGGTTGTGACAGGGGGACAGGTTCAGTAGCTCACACTCTGTTAGACAGCCATCGAGAGAGAGCCGTCGATCCATTGCACGCTTCCACCACCAGTGGTAATGGGCAGGTTTAGCGATATTGTATAGAAGAACTCATCCTTTTCATGGCAGCAGTTTAGGGAGGAGTGCACAATGCCAGGGACTGCACGCTCCACACCAATAAAAACTCACGCCAGTCCCAATCTTACCCAGGCATTCGCTCCAACGGGGACATATAAAACCAATGGTACACATACAAATCAAATGTGTACACATTAAAATCAATTGGACACACTGACCAGTATTGAACAAGTTTGCGCAACCTTCATCCTTACTGGAAAAAAACCCCAAACCAACGTCACACAGGAAAAACCTTCTCCAGGGTTACAAAATCACAAGCCATGATGACGTCACCAGGGAAAACCAGGGTCAAAGGTCAAAGGTAAATGTCAAATTGTCTTGGTACACCCTTCTCTCTAGTTACACATGTGACAATGTAAGTAGTATTTGTTGCCAGAACGTGATAACTATGAGAATGTTATAAGAAATGTAAGCCATCAAAGCTCTACATATCGTTTTCTTCCACAAAACTTTGAACACGAAAGCCTATCAAACTATAAAAATAGACTTTCGAAATATAAGACAATAATCTCAATTATTAAGATTAATTTTTTTAAGAGGTTTTCTTATATTATTATATTAATATGTATGTTATCAATAAATAGCCATTTGTGGTAACTTGCAGGATTAGATAACATTTTTATTTGTATATAACAGCAAGTTTTATACCTTTTGGGGTGAGGGGGCTGGGAAGGCCAGGAAGCCCCAAACCATATTGAAGGTCTGAAGGTACGTTTCCTTTGAGATGGTTGACGCAGGCATCCACCGCAGAGGGCTGCTACACATGTTTAGCAATGGAGTCATTTCCTTACAGGTGGTGGCCACTTGTGTCTGCTGTCAACGGCTCTGGCCACAGTAGTCCTACTCTACTTCAGGATGAACTGACAGGCCAAACAGAAACAGTTCTACCTGTCCCAGCTCCCACCACACACGTACAGTTCGGACAGTCAGGTTATTATTTTCAGTTTTCCCTATAATATGGTTGAGTGTAGGTGTTTACAAGGTTTTTCTGGGGAAAATGTCCTCAGTTGATGAATTGCTTGCATATGCAGCGATTGCATGCGTCTTAAAGAAAAAAGCCTGTGGATAAACTATATTTACTTTTATCAAGCAGTTGAGAATAAGCTTTCTCCTTGAAATCACAACTATGATACGTTTAACTTATTATTTTCCACAACGAAGGGAGATTTCTGAACGCCTTGATAAATTCAGATACAAAATCTTTTGACCAAGTGGCCATGACGTAGTAAAGGATCAAACACGATATATCACCGAGCACGTGAAGCATGGAGATTGAACTGAATGAAGACTTAGCCTGCTGGTCAGCTGCATTACCCTTACACACATCATTTCCGTTGATTTATTTATCATAGTCTATATTTTTATCAGTAAAATGTGTAAAAGTGTTCAAAATAATAATTATGGTAGCATTATTGAACGTTAGTAAAATTTTAACATTATTATATTTATAATGGTTTCCAATTAATTATATTATATATTTTTAGTAATTTAACTTACTGTAACTATCTGTAAGTACTTACTGTGAAGAGTCTGTTCTTCTGACATAATTAGTTTGCCACACAGTTTTATATTCCATAAATGAATCCCTCACATAAAATCCATCGGCATTGACGAAGCCACTAGCTATGATAAGTAGCATGAAATTTTGATATGGGAATGTGTCACATATATCAATTTCATATTATGGTTTAGTTGAGGTTTCTAGATATGCATCTCTATGAAGGTTGTGTAGACAGCGTGCCACAATGATCTAATCTTCAGCCATTTTCGGTTTAAAAACAATCAAAGTGTAAAATATCTGGATTATAAAAATAGATGAATATTCTGAAATCTTCATGCCCTGGAGAGACGATAGCTAAAAATGGCTCTTTGTCCATCTGCACTTGTGATAGGTCAGGAAAAATTTTCATCACATGCTTTTGTAATATGAAGGCTTAATCAGCAGTGAAAACGTAGAAAATTACTTTGTCAAAGTTGGGCAACTTACAAGGAGGCGAAAACATATCCCTAGAGTTCTGACTTATTTTCCAATGTTAGACTTTCCAAAAATTCCACTGCCCCCCCCCCCCCGGTCCCATACAAACCAACATCAATGTACATAAATTGGTAATTGGCACCAAATACAGCAAGAATAACAATGAAGAAATCCTTGTAGTTGTGGAATAGCTAACCAGTGAGCTTAGGGAATGTTATCCTTATATTGTGCCATCCATGGCTCCAATACAATTGAGAAAATCATTTATTTTACCAAATTTCTCGGCTTTTATACATTTCTCATACAGTGCAGTGGTGGTATAAATATTAGCATAAGTTTTCTACTTAGTACTTGTAATGTTTATTGTACGATTATACTGATATAGATATACGATACTCTAAATGCAAATGAGTGGCTAGTATGACAACCTGTCACACCCCCGAGGACATCAATTAAGCTACTTTCAACATCGATTTATTTACCGTTATTATTCTACCCACATCCCCCTCCCCATAGACCCCCGGCATTATTAGAGGGACACCACAGTGTCCTAGGGCTAATGAGTTTAGCCCACTTGATTTTTATGTCTGCTCATTAGATTTTAATGTGTGCTTTAGGCCCATTAGATTTTAATGTGTGCCTTAGGCCCATTAGATTTTAATATGTGCCCATTAATGTGTGCCCTAAGGTTTTGGGTACGGGAAGCGTTCAGTCTTGGGCATTCCTCCCGCGACGTGCCGACAATTCTAGGCAGTGTGGGGTTCAAACCTAAGAAATTGCCCACCCTGGGACCATAATTAAACAGCCAGTGTTTGGAGTTCGCCCCTCATAATCCAAAGACTGAGAGCAGTGGAGTTGATTACTAATCAGTGAGCATTTGTTGTTAATTTGCTCGGGGCCCCAGGACATTCACTACATGTTCAGTCAGGAAAATACCACTCAGATTCCTAATTATTACACCAAGAGTGCTGCGCTAAGTGTCATTAAGGATGAGATTGTTATCTAAGGTAAAGGAATCCTATAGTAGAGTTTTGACCGAAAAGTACAACTACTTTGAGAGTAATGTGTGAATATTATAAACTGTTCCTCCTACCAAACAACTTAACTTAACTCCTTGATCTGATAGATAGGGAGCAGAAAGTTTGTATTTTTAAACTGTTATTCATACGTTAATGCTGTTTGCAATTAAATATATTCATACGTCAATTCAGTGAGATTTTGACCACCGGTAAAGGTCTCATGTGATTTCAAGAATAGCAACGTTGTCTGCTCTTTTTAGTAAATCATACTATAGTTCTGTTCTTTCTACCAAACAAATTAAATATATTCATACGTCAAGTCAGTGAGATACTGAACACCTTTAAAGGACTCATATGTTCTGCACATGATCAATGTTGATGTCTGGAGGGCCATACATAGCATCGCGTCTTGGGTTATACTCTAATATGATAGGGTGAGGAAATGCACACGCAATTGCGTGGAAACAATCACCCTCACTGCACACGACTGTGGTTCAAACCACGCTCTCCTCTTTCTCAGCAGACGAGCCAAACCCGAGCGTGACAGTACGTCTCAGAGGGGGATCGAACCAGGACCTCCACATACATAGCCAGATGAGTAACAAGCACCCTCTCTGGCTAAACGTCTATATATTAATTAAGAAAATGTTCCAGCAAGGATTCTATTCCAACCTCTTCCACCAGAATTAGACGATGGAGTGATCACAGGGATTCGAACCTCGATATCTGTCGTGGTTATTGCGCTGTGACAATAAGCAACGTTGATCAAGACGCAATTGATCAAGTAACGGTACATTACATCTAATTTACTAACGAAGCTAAATTAAAATTTATTATTAGCCAATAGTATGCGAGAAAATATGAGATTTTGTATAGAATTCCTCGCATTTTGAAAATGTTCTCATTCTTCTTCAGATCTTCAAGCGGAAATAAATAAAAAATGAGCTTCAAGCGTACAATAGGAGGTCTGCCTGACGGAGTAAACGAAGGTATGCAACCATTGTGGACAACATTATTTATGTTATAACGACTGGCCGCCTAACATTTAGATTATGACTAGACAATTTACAATTTATAATGAGTGGGTGTAAGAGTGTAACAAGATTAAATTCACCCAGATTTATTTGGTCAAACTACTGATATGTAAACAATGTGCCATTATTATGTTTTAGAAAATTGCGAGTTCGCGGGCTTAATACCTACCACCCGTCCCACGACTGTTCCTCAGCGGGTGGAAGGTGTTTGTACCGTCAACTGCTAGAATGATGACATCTATAAGGATCTGGATGAGATTGACAGTGTTCTATGTAAGTAATTTTATGGCACGCACACTAAGCATGAAACCTGGAAGTTACAACAAAGAACTAATGTGACTAGATTATACTTTCACTCTCTATGTGCGTTAAATTTAAGGACTGCATTCAATAGCTTTGTTTTTACTCCTTCAACCCTATCATTAGAGACGGGTTTCTTAATCTACTGCCATCTACGGTGACAGCTATAGTGGTACGAACGGTATTTACATCAAATCATGTGATCCACAACCTTGATGTTGAATGCAAACAAAAGTTAGTGTTTTCTAAAACTGTCAGAATCCCTCCAATTTCACATATTCTTACGTCAAGTCTTGTGATCTGAATCTGGCACCTTTATAGATATTATAAATACAATAATACAACAAATATTCTAAACTGCCAGAATCCCTCAATTTAACATATTCATACGTCAAGTAATGTGAACTGCAGTACAATAAACTCAGTAAATTCAAAATAATTCTAGGGTAGTTTACAAATAATTTATTTAAGAGTGTTTATTGTAATTGTTGAGGGTAGCGCACAAAATAAGTTAATGTTAGGTTTTCTTTAACAACTTGATGAATATTTATCATACGTCAAGTCATTTTATCTGCATCTGGAATCTTTATAGATATTATCAATACCTATGAATAATAATACAACTAATATTCTAAACTGCCAGAATACCTCAATTTAACATATTCATACGTCAAGTCATGTGACCTACACTACAAATAACTTGATGTCTGAATTTGTTTAAGTACAACTGGAGGCGGGAAACACCGGTACAAATCAGCCCAACCAGTCCATTGAAGCCGTGGCGCTTCCAGACAGCACTCCACCACCACCACCTCTAAGAGCAAGGAAGGGGCCGACCAGAAACTTTCACATCCCTGCGGAGAATTTGGCAGCAGGCTCCTCATCAGGACTCCCACTCAGAATTAGTGGCCCGGTAAATCAGGTTGGTGGAGGATTGTCCAAGGTATATCTCTTCGTATCGCCGAGGAGAGAATTAAAAAATTAAAGCTTTTTTATGTCGGGCGTGACTTGATCATATAATTTGGGACGCATCGTGATGCTCAAACCTGGCTCATGCAGCAAATAAATACTTTGTTAGGGCGCCTCCAGGATCATGGAGCCAGCACCGAGGATCACGTAGGTCTACTATTAGACAGCACAGACTCCTCGTCAAGACCTGTATTTATTTCGTTTAGATGTGCAGATAAGCTTGACGTGCAGGCTGTGATCTCTAATGTAGAACGAGTGTTACAAAGCAATGCTTCGTTCCTCACTCAGCCCCCTTGTATGTCAAGTTAAACCACTTTAAAGAGCCGTTCGAAAGGGGTAGTCATAAATGTGATAGACTCTCTCTGACTAGCACATAAAGCCGTAAAATCCAAGGAAACACTACGATACAAAATGGCGACACACTTTGCCTTTCCCGTGCATTGGTTGTCGCCAAAGCTATATGTGATCATAAAAGAGAGCTAGGATGCATGAACGTGAACACCTTTAGACAAAGCAAAATGGGTTGTCACATCCAAAAACTTAAAGCAGAGGAACTATGTAGTGATCTCCATGTGAATCTATTGAAAGGTGGTGGGCTAACTGAACTGAAACAATTTCAAACTTAGCTCTCTGAATACAAAATCACAGTGTTCAGGGAATGTTAGGGAGGCAGGTCCTATTTGAGGATAAGGGCCAATAAGAATGCGCACAAATGTGATCCGCACAAATGTGAATCTGCACAAATGTGAATCCGCGTGCAAAAATTGATACGCTAAAGCGGTTTGTAGTGGAGGTTGAAATATTACCTGTAAAGACTGTGGGCGTTGGTTCACAAACCAGACTTGTTTTGATAACCATTGTTTACAAAGGCCACATGTCGATCTGTGATGTCAAAAAGGTTTGTGAGGTCTGTGGTCAATTTTTCAGTTTGGAAAAGTCAAATTGTTCACAGTCACATAGGTGTTATGAGACTTTCTGTAGTGTAGGCGATACATATCATCCTTTTGCTCATTTCTGCTATATGAAGCAGGCCCCAACCGAGCCATCACTGTAAAAGAGCAATTTCATATTCGTATTCTATGATTTTTAATGTAGACAATGAAAGCTTCTTCAAGGTGCGACAAGCACGAACTTGCACAAACCTAACCTCTGTGTCGAGAAGACGTGTTGCATGGGTTGCCTTCATATCGATGTAAATGATTATCATTTCTCCCAATGTGGGGGCGATAGGACTCACATATTCAAGGATGATGCCACAATGGCCCAAGTTTTTTGATTTTTAGAGCTAATTAAAACAATAAAATTTAAGGACATCACCCTCTTAGCCCAAAATGATAAATGTTATGATGAAAATTTTATTTTAAAATATATGTTGGAGGTAAAAAAATGGACCCCCGAGCTCATAATGAACTGTGGGAAAATCATGTCCATGCGTTACGATCTGCTAAACTTTATTTGCTCGCTAAGCTTTCTCTCGATGTCGTTGGCCAAGATGCCCAAAACATGCGGTTTGGACGAGTCTTTAAACAAGAAAATTTCTCTAATTTTGCAATAAAAAAACGTGGAGTATAGAGGTCCCTTGCCGCCACAGGAGGGCTACGGCATCGGTGAGATGTCGGTTGAGGGAAAGGAGCACTTTGAGAAGTGGTATGACGCGCTGGTCAAAGAAAATTATGTCTTTGATTTTAACCTTGAGTTGGAACTGTATTGCGTGAAGGATGTAGAGATCCTATGGAAGGCCTACCTAAGGTTTAGAGACATGCTCATGGAAAAAACCAAGGAGGATCCTTTCAGAGAGGAGTGTACGATCACGGAAGTGGCCATGTTTGTTTACTGCCAAAGTCATCTTAAGGAGAATACCATCAGTATCATAACTAACGGTGGCTACCTTGTGACCCACCTCGGTGGCGTAGTAGGCTAACGCGCTGGTCATGTTGAGCTCGACTGCTGAGGACGGGGAGATCGAGGTTCGATTCTTGGTTGAGTGAACTGGGGGTGGTTTTTCCTACATGGTTTTCCACTCTCCCTCCACGCAAATGTGGGTTCACTTCCTCTAATTAAACCTTCCCAATTCCTAATCCATTAGCGTAATTAGTACTTAAAGCGTATAACCCAAACGGGTAGTAAGACGCGGTGCTAAATATTATTATCTTGTGCGGACCGACAGTCGCACGTCGCCGTACAATGGCTCTGCAGGGAGGCCCACTGACGTGGTGTCTCTATCCTTCATACGGGTAACGGCCGTGAGGAGTAAGGGTTAGGGTGACGTGTAGACGGCGTTGTTAAATCTGGAAATACCACAATTGTCTTCCAGTTTTGGGGCTGTTATTGGCACGGGTGCTCTCTCTGCTATCCCGGTAGGACCACCCCTATCAAAAATATCCACCATGAGACCATGGAGACGCGCTATGAAGCAACCATGGCCTGCGTGGAAAAAATTAAGAATGCCAGCTACATGGTGATAGAGATGTGGGACTGTATGTTTAATACGATTAAACGCACATACAAGGACTTGAAACAATTTGTACTCCTGCACGAGGTGTACAGCAAGGAGCCCTTTAGTCCTAGGGACACATTCTTTGGTGGGCGTACAAATTGTATTAAACTTATCCACGAAGCATTAATTTTTTGAGGAGAGAAGATAAAGTACTTGGACGTGTGTTCATTGTATCCTTATGTTTGCCAGTACAAAAATATCCCATCGGCCACCCCAGAATTCACTTGGAACCAAATTCTACATCTATAGATGAAGTAGAAGGCATAATCAAGGTTACCGTTACGCCTACACGGGATTTATTCATGACCGTATTGCCTACACGGATGCATGACAAGTTAATGTTCATCTTTTGCAGGAAATGTGGGGAGGAGAAAAATGTTGTCACATGTCAGCACAACGACAAGAAAGATTGCTAGTTGGCAGTTATCTGAGTGATTGACAAGATCCGGAAAGCCGTTGAGAAAGGCTACACCATTGAAGCAGTACACGAATTGGGGGAGTACAATGTATCTGTTTATGACCATCAGACGCGTTCTGGCGGCCTGTTTCACGGGTACATTGATATTTTTTTAAAAATTAAACAAGAAGCCAGTGGATAGCCTGAGTGGTGTACCTCACAAGCTGAGAAGTTAGCTTATATTCAAAATTACGAGGAAAGGGAAAGGGTAAAACTCAATTTCATTTCTATTTGTAAAAACCCCGGTCTCCGCACTCTGGCTAAACTCTTTTTAAATTCACTATGGGGAAAGATTAGGAAAAGACCCGATCAACCATACGTAGCTGTTGTCAACGAATATCAGGGCATCAACAAGTACCTGACGGATCCGTACATCACCGTGGACAGTGTCATTGATGTAAATGATGAGGTTGTGTTCCTCAATTACAAGGATGTGCATGACCGTTGCGCCCTAACCCTAACACGAGTGTCGCAGTGGCATGCTACACGACTGCTATGGCTAAGTTGCACTTGTAAAGCATCTTGGAACAATTGGTGGACCGCGTTTTGTATCACGATACAGATAGCGTTCTATTCACGGAACGCCCCGGCGACTGGATTCTACCTACCGGAGATATTTTGGGTGACCTCACTGACGAACTTCAGGATTACGGTCCAGGAAACTATATTAGCGCCTTTGTATCTGATGCCCCCAAGAATTACACTTACTGAGTTTGTGTTGGTGGTGATCCCTCCAAAACAAAAGCGGTGTGAAAGTTTCGCGGGATAACCATAAACTATGGCAACTGGAACGACGTTAATTTTGATGTTTTGAAAGCGATGGTCACCGAACATTTCGCAAAAAGATATAAACAGATACCGCACAAAATTGTAAATAATTGTCTTGCGAGTGCATGTACCGTTTCACCGAATAAAGTCTACCAGCCCGTGTACAACAAACAACGGATAATTGATGATTATAATACGTTGCCGTCTGGATATCAGTGTCCTTGTAAACGCGCTCGACATGACTAAAAGTTGGTCACTTAAACGGGCTGAATAATCATCTTTTATTTTATTACCATTCTCAAAGATTTTACTTTTTTTTTCTGCATGAAAACACGAATATTTATTTTATTGGTTTATTTTATGCACCGAGGATTCTTTATTATATTTTATCCACCAGTACAATCCTTCACCTTCCTTATTATTTCTATTCGATTAATTGTTTGTATATTTATTTTAATTCTAGTAAATTTTGTTTAGTTTCTTGTATATATTTTAAATTGAAAAAATATATTCAGATACTCTTTAAACAGTACTTTATAAATTAGCTTATATATATATATATATATATATAGAGAGAGAGAGAGTACTGAGGTCACTATTCCTGCTACAACTTCAAGAATTTGATTATTGTTTCTATAATATACTTCAAGGTGTAGGATATATTCTATAACTATCATTCTTTTTTGTTAATTATATATTCCAAGTATTCTTTTCAAGGTTTGAGCAACTTTATTTGTGTAAATAAATATTCCAAGTATTCTTTTCATGGTGTTAAAAAAATATTTTGAAACTTTTATTTGTGTAACTAAATATTTCAAGTATACTTTATATGGTGTGATCTATATTTGTAAAACTTTTATTGTGTAAATAAATATTATGTTATGTTTTGATTATGTTTTAACGTCTACACCCAAAATACATACAAGTTTATTTAGACTGGAAGCACAGGCCCAATCTTACAATCTCTCATCAAAATCCTCGTAACTTGACTGTTCGTAATGTCTAACCATTCGTTAAACTTGGCGTTGTTTATTACATTACTCTATTTATGTGATCGTCAATATACGAACAGGTGCCTTCAATTAGTTCTTATCGTTAACTTTCTTGGAGCGCTAGATTTGATTCAAAGCTTTTGATTGGATTAATTTTATCATAGAAAATATAAGCAAGTCATTATAACTTCTATGGAACTGTTATGAAAACAAATTGATCAAAGCAAATCTAATTTATTAAGACTGTTTAAGGTTATCTCCTATCGTTTATCATATTTATTTGTCTGCTAAAACGTTTTTTGAAAATAATAAACACGAAATTTAAACTTTAGCAAAGAAGAGGAAATTTTGCTAATTGAATTAATATATGAATACAAACAAACGATTTAAAATAAACAATTCCATTTGGTGTCCAACCAGTTCAAGAATTTCTAAAACTTTATTTTTGTTTAAACGAAAACGTAAAATGATTCTTCCTCGTTAAAAAATTTCAGGAAATTCTTTCGTTCCAATTACTGTGTTTCTTTGCTCTTTAAAGTCTTGGGTAACTTAGAACTTGAAACTCATTTTCAAAGTCATTATAATCAAACTATATCACCCATTTTATAATACAAATAAATGTAACCTAGCTTTAATAATAACAATTGCCTTGAAACAATATGGCGTAGTGTTTAACGTTGTTAATGTAGACGTTATATTTGCTAAGGTAAAACTCATGTTAGCTTTGCGAGCACTTACCTGGACATTAGCACTAACCAAACATTTAAAAATCAAAAGTAGTGTTATTATTATTATTAGCACCGCGTCTTACTACCCGTTCGGGTTATACGCACTTACGCTAATGTGTAATGGTAGGGTGATTGTGAGATGAAATGAAGGACCTACAGTTTAACGTGGAATCCGAACCACGGTGGCGGCCTGGCAAAAGTAGTGGTTATCACTTAACCTTATGTTAAGCCCTAACAAATAGAATAACGTGACATTGTAAGATTGGGCCGCAGTTTCAAACATTATGTATACATTGAAACATACAGAATAAAACAATTGTTTCTAAAATCATTAGAAATATTTAACTTTCTCTTTGGGTAGCAATCTAGCGTCACAATAATTAAAATTTTAGGTGAAAAAGTGAATATTAGTTAAAATTACCAACCAATATTTAAATAGTGAAACTGTTTGAAATGATAATATTAATAGTATACTTGTTTCTTCTTTCTACGCATATCCTACAGCTATTTTTTTTTTGCTAAAGCTATATTAACTATTCATGTGTTATCAATAAATCTTAACATTTATTACTCTGGGATATTTAATATTCATCCTGGCAATGTTGCCATCTCCTTCCTGTCTTTGATTCGCCAAGGATTTCCAAACATATTATAGGGATTAATAAAAATAATAACATTTTTTCCTGCTAGTTATTTATTTATTGGCAAACAGCGAGTGATTAGTAAATAATATTTAAAACATTTATAGCATACAAAAGAAACAACATAAAGGTTTTTTAAAATGACAATCATCATTATTATTTAGGTCTTGTGAGTTGTACAAGTAATTAAGCGGAGCTTGTCTGGTATGGTTGGTTGATGCGGTTGGAGTTCAAACACTGCCCTATCAAACTGTGGGTATTTACAACTCTCCCGCCACACAAATGCGGACACACTTACCACTAATAAATACTTTCATTATTCTCACCTCTTTAGAGTAGTTAAATTATTGTATGACATGTCGCCGGTAGCTCCGATGACGTTAGCAAAGTTTGTGAAATAAGACTACGGCAACATGAACACGCCCGATTTTTTAAATCACTTTTAAACATCACACTTTGTCCTCCAAGATATATCATACAGTGGGGTTTACATTTAAATCGCTTACAATCCAAATAATAGACAGACTTTGGAAGGAAGACGTTACTGAAACTGCCCAGACCAATTATGTAGTCATCGGGCGTTTCACCCATAATTTTAACATTTGAATAAGTTTTGTACATTGTTAAATCCTCGAGATTTATTGGTTCTTTGGACTTTACCTCCTCCTCCTCCTCCATTGGTGGCAGACATGCGGGTGACTCTGATTTCTGGTAGGCAGGTGACTCTTGCGGCTGGTATGCTGGTGACTCTGGGGTTGGGGGCGGTTGCTGCGGCGTCGTGAAGGGTTGAGGTGGGTGGTGAGGAGCTCGGAAGGGTGTCGGAGGCCTGGTAAACACGGCCACAACGTACCCTTTGTGGAAATTGTACACAGCACATGTCATATCACAGATGTAAGACTCCTCAATTCTCTCGTAGGGTAGTACTTCTGTCGCTCTAATCGTGTGACAGTTATAGTCACAGAAATCGATGTAGCCTCACTCCTCTCTGTCATGGTTCACTACTTTATAAATTACATGTATATCACTCACGGCCACTGTGAATATTTTCTGCTGTCATATAGGCACGCCCCACAATCGTATGACCTACAAACATTAAATTAATATAGCAGGTTCTAAGCATGGTGAGTGTACCTGACCACTAAACGCGTTGGATGATTTGCTAAGTCTTTAACCTGTCCACTGTGCAATTCAATAGTACACGTATTTAACTCTTGCACTGATGCTAAACTTGTTATAACTGACAGTGAAGATGTGTTGTCAACGGCTCGATGCTTCTGCATGTCTCTTAAACGCGTTCAAAGTTCACAATTGTAGGTGTACCGGGTTCTACTCCGGCGCAGGTAAATATAAGTTTTTCATTATGAACAACACACACGTCTTCATCCGTTACAGTACCAAAACGACAGGGTAAAAATATACCAAATTTGCCATCTAGATAGGCTATTAGGCGTCTCCCGAACTTTACATCAACCGCTTTTAGTTTATCCACAGAGTACTTTTGATCTACAGTTAGATCACACAATTTTACTGTCTGCACGTCATCAACAATATTTATCAGCTGCTTTAACTTGTCTATCTTGATCCACTCTACAGACGCTTATAGTCTACAAAGTGATCCCACCTTTATATTCATCCTCCGCCCCCCCCCCCCATATTGATCCCAGATGTGGAAAAGGGATCAGGGAAAATCACAACGGAGCCAGTGCTAGCCCTATTTTCCTGTTTGAACATGTTTAGACACAGGGTAATGACCTCTGGGGCACCCGAATGTGGAAAGAGGGTCGGGGAAAATCACAGTGAGACATTGCCAATAGCTCACACTTTATGTTAGACAATCGCCAAGAGAGGATCCCCCCCCCCTTCCTCATTGACCGACACGTCGTTGGAGTAGTGCCCAAAACTGCACGCTCCCCTACCCAAAACCCTTAGGGCACACATTAAAATCTAATGAGCAGACATAAAATCAAATGGGCTAAACACATCAGTCCTAGGATACTGTGGTGGCCCTCTAATGATACCGGTGGTCCAGAGGAGAGGGGTGTGTGGGTGGGGGATAGCGGTAAATAAACTGAATGTGGATAGTAGCTTAATTGATATCCTCGTGGGTGTGACAGGTAGTCATACTAGCTACTCAAATGACAATGAGCAAAATTTCTCCCTGGTTGCCATGAATCTAGAAAGAAAATAACAAAGTAATGCAAAAGTCAATAAATGCATTATTTTAAATAGTTTATAGCAGTTAATACCACAAAACATTTAGCATTTCATGCATGTTCTAAAATTACAAAATAAATTAACTCCTTCAAATTGTTTAATACATCGGTTTAGTCGCGAAGTGATTTCTTTCTGCATAAATGTGGGGGTACAGCCTATATTGTTAAATTTAAGAAATCTTGGTTATTTTTGGACATCACTTGGTACTCTTTCACATGAGAGCTATTTTATCGCGCGATATTTTTGCCATGAGAATTTAATCCGCTAAGATACATTGGTTCAAATAGGAGCGTTCACTCAGGGAAAGTAAATATCACGAGGTAAATATGCCACATGCTTATAACAGTCACTTGTATCTAGTGACGAGATTACGAGAAAAATGACACACATCGACTATGAAATACATTGTGTCAAATGTACGCTTTCAGTCGTTTATTGGAGCGCTTTCGAGGTAGAACGTACCGTATAGCAATAGTTTGTGATAAAAAGGTCTGAGATTGAATCGCATTCCTCTACAGATGTTGTTGATGGGACTGAAGAAGCTATGGAGGATTTGCCTGAAGAAGCAATTGTTGATGTGTCAGGTGAGGAAATGCCTTTAGACACATAACTTTTGATCAATGAAATCTATTTCGTGATGTATTAGTGAAATGTGTCAAGTGAAGCTTCCAAGGTTGTATGTTGTATATTTTCGTAAAGCTATGGACATAATATGTACAATTTCCGGTCCGTTTATTAGCCTGTGTGTGTTGGTAACTAATATCTTTAAAATCTTATTAATACTTATTAAAACACCTTTTAATTCTTTGTGTTAAATAAAATACAAACATTCGTAATATGCATAGCACATGAACACCAAAACCTAAATATTTTGTAACAATTAATATTGGTCTTTTACGACAATTTTCACAAAGATTCTTCACAACATTGGATCTCTTCATGGCGCTACTCTTTCATTTATGAAGTATTCAGCTAAGGTGTCCCTCACAACATTTTTGGCCCTTAGTACACGTGCATTTATAGTCTGTACTGCTATGTCCTCAAGTCCTTGTACCGTCAGAATATCTTCAAAATAGTATCCATCACTTTTACGCACAAAATTGTGCGACACTGTGTAGGCTTTGATGATATCTACTCCTAGATCCAATGATTTATTCATGGCCCTATGAAATATTCATCAATTGTTAGACAAAATCTCAATTGTACACTCAATTATTTTCTAGCTCTTGACAAGCGAAAGTTGAAGATATGTTTCTCCCTTGTAAGAAATTTCCCTGCATAAGGCTTAACAATTGTTTCTGAAAGACTTGACGCTTCTTCGGCAAAAAAACACGAGCGATAATTTTGGTTGAACGCCATTGCAAGGCCTAGCCTTAGGAATATTTAGATTGTCACTTTCTAGCTTGTGGTAGAAAGTTGATCCTTCAAATATAGTTGAATCACAATGATTACCATATGAGCCTACATCCACGTACATGAACCTGTACTGAGTGCCAGCTATAGCAAATAACACAATAGAAAATAGATTTTTGTAGTTGTAAAATAGCCTTTCTGTTATTGTAGGCTTCGTTATCCCGACATGCTTCCCGTCAATAGCTCCTAAACAGTGAGGGAAATTATCATCGACTTCATACAGTGCTGCCACTTCATTCCAATGTTCTTCTGTAAAGATTGGGCATTTATAGTTCAACCAGCGTATCCCATATTGCAATACAGACTTCGCTGATACAGTCACTTATTGTAGAAACGCCTGATTTAAAGATGAAATGGAGTTCGTATATAGTGGACCCGGTACCCAAATACCCGAAAAAAGTTAACAGCATATAATTACTACACCAACTCTGTCATTCAAAAGGGTTAATGTGTCAGACTTATGTGCTGGGGGTCAATGGCTCAATCCTTGGTCCCGGAACAGGTTTATCTGATTTCCAAACCCTTCCTACACCTCTGACAAGACATCTTGTGAATGTGGGAATGCCAGGCCTCCACCGTGATTCGTATTCCACGTTAAACTGTAGATCCTCCATTTCATCTCACAATCACCCTACCATTACACATCGCGTATGTGCATATAACCCGAAGTGGTAGTAAGACGTGGTGCTAAAAATAATAATATCATTCAAGCACACACCCGCCCACATAAACCCACACGCACTTACACCACACACCCACATACGCTTGCGCACGCACACACACACACATTATTTTTCCATTTTCATGCAGGTATTTGGATTATTTTTTAGGAAAATCTGTCCAAGGCAAATGGAAGATTGTTAAGGATGCATATAGAACATACAAACAAACGCTATTATACTATCTTAGCTCTTCTAAAAAATTAAAACATATGTGCATGAAGAAAGCCAACAACTTTTAGCGTGCGTGCATAGCTCCACTCCCACAATTTTGTCAGATTCCATGGCCAAGTTCACAATATGATCAACAGTGTTGAGCCAGAATCAGGATCTGATGAAAGCTGTCAGGCTGAAGGAACCAACTCTGGACCAAGTAAATCATTGAATGTTCATCGGGAAACCAAACCTAAAGTTGAGGGGAGTTTTATTTTAATATTAGGATATAATAAGTAACCAAAACACTTAACTACCACTGGATGAACACCAATCGTTCTTCAACTCCGTATTATCCACTGTGAGAGGTACTGGGATTCAGAGACATAGCTACAGATGTACAAAGAAAAATCTAAGCAGCTTTCAACGTCCCCATTTTGATCCACTGTCGCAAAATTACAGTAGGTTTATGTATAGCTAGCACAACAGTGTTGCATTTCATTCCCTGATGTTTACTTATTACTCTGCTTATAATTCCAGACAGTCTATGGATGTTAAGTTTGTTCAACCAAGGTACCTCACACCTAAGTGTCTCCTGAGTACTTGGCTTACATTTCAAACCAGAGCTCAGGAAGACCATCTGTTGATGGAAACTGTGACGACACAGGTTATCACTGACATTTTCGGATTGAACAAGTTTTGTTTACAATTAGTTTGCACACCACTTTTTTAAATAAAGAATTTTGTAATGAATTACAGACACTTGATTAACCTCAGTGTTTTTATAAATTATTTTAAGAGTTCTTGTCCAACAATCCTAAGGTTTTCTTATGGTCATAACATATCATCTCTCCTTTTTTTTTTAAATAATAATATTTCAACATGTAGTCAATTTGGTTAGATATAGTATTATTATATACACATAAAGTTACCGATGGTGAGAAATAAACTTGTCGTTTAAATTTACCTCAATGTTGTAGCTAATTTTTCATTAACAGTGATCGGATATTGAACTCTATTGTAGGAATCACTTTTTAGAGAATCTTTTATCAAATAAAGGATTAAATTAAACTGAGATGTGTTCACTCTAAAAATTCTCTAAACTTATTTTCGTCTTGCAACATGTGTCGATTATTTACTGTTGTGAAATATCCCTCGTCATATATTCCTTTAAAAATAAGGTGCACATCAGAATTTCTCATATACGAACACAAATGTAATATAAACCCCACACTACTTGCCGCTGTTTACCCGTCCTACTAAGTCAGCCATCCTGACAACCCATGGGTTAGGGGAGTAGCGACACATTAAATAAAATAAATAATGGAAAAGGATTTATTAATTTACTTTTATATTTAGTGTGTATATAATAATATTTATTTAAATGGACAGTTTTATTAAATACATTTGTATGAAAATATTTAATTAATATCACTATGCATTTATATATTACATGCTATAATGGTTTTGTGCTTTGATTGGATATTACATTTCAAGTGTCACTCACTTAGTTGGAAAACGTAGACAAACTCTCTCCTGAAGAATTGATTTGAAAGTAAGAAATATTCAATTTTAAAATACAAAATTAAGTAAATACAACACTCACATATTGATTTTTATAAAATAGTTTATGTATACAAAAATTAAAATACATATTAAAGTGATTTTGTAATCCTGCAAAATGTCAACAAATATAACTATATATTAAATCAAACATTTGATTGTACAAAATCTTTCTCGGCATGTTTAGCACATTTGCAATTGTGTAGTAAGTAGATGAACACAAACTACGCACCCCATGAAGAACATTTACAATATGTAAGGGTCTTCAACAATAGATCACGATGTTTCTCAACTTGTCAGGTGATCAGGAACCACTGTATATGCATTCGGTATGGTCCTTTAGAGATTCGGCAGGAATAAGCTCCTCTGTGGGCATCACTGCTGCCAACTTCCATTTGTAGCGAACCTGGTACACAAACCATTATATCACTCACAAATCCACATTGTAGAATTTATAAGTGCTTAGAGTCCAAAAAAATTACTATTTGTCTAACATATCTTGATTAAACAATGCCTTAACTTATGGCTACCCTCAACGAGCGTTTTTCCTACTACAAAAAAATATAACAAGTGTCAATACAAAGAGTAAGTGAAATGGAATGTCCATCAAAGACCAAGTTTAAATCGCTAATAAAATAACACTGGCCTGTGTTAATTCTGCTGTCTTGGTGAAAATAAATGATTTATCTGTTAAACGATGTAATGATTTAGAAAATGCCACTGGTTTTATCATAACATGTCAATACTTTATGTTATTCAATATTATTATTAATTATAGTGGATACTATATATTATATCTCGTCATAATTGCGGTAATAATAATACAAATATAGTTAAAAATGAATATTTTTAGCACACACGAGTGATATTGATAGATATATTTCCACAAAACAAACCACCCCTTGTTTGTTTTCTTACACCCTAGTTCCTTATCTTTATCTTGCCAAAGGTTTAAAAGTTTCGGTGACTGTGCGTGACAATGAAATGGGGAATTAAATCTGTCAACGTTAGATCAGAAGAAAAGTTCCAGGTCATGTATATTTATATTTAATAAGGTAACCCAGCTCCTTGGAGGAAAGTGTATCTTAACATAACAGTTCAAACACCTCAGTTGCTATGCATTACTCAAGGTCGTTGGCAGTGTGGTATCCTTAACAGTTAACAGTTCGGTGCTATTTTTTAGTTTTGCTATGTGTTGTGTATAAAGTGCTACATAGTTAAAAATAACATGGCTTCCTTCTCTACAAGGATGCAATATGTGAACAATCAGGATTATTTATGCTTCATATGCAGTTCGTACTTGTTACGAAGATGGAAAAAAATAATATTACATTATTTATTAAGAGAGTGTATTTTAAGTATTTTAAAATTAAACTTGGAAATCACGATAAGAATTGGGCTCCACATACTGCATGTAAAACTTGTGCTAAAGGACTAAGGAACTGGTTTACGGAAGACAAAAATCTATGTTGTTTGGAATTCTCATGATATGGCGTGAACCAAAGCATCACTACGATAATGGTTACTTCTGTTTGAGTTATGTATCAGGGTACAACAAAATGAATAAGTCAAAAATCTAATACCCAGAAGCCCTAGTATCAGCTATAAGACCTATGCCACATGGGCAAGATGTTCCAATTCCTCTCCTACCGACTCAACTAGAGAACAATGAGCAGTCATGTTCCTCTGAGTCTACAGAAAATGTTAGCGTTGATTAGGATTTCACCCCTCACTAACAAAGATAAGCCTCAGCTTTTTACTCAAAACAAGATGAATGATTTAGTACGGGAATTAGGTCTTACCAAGGACGAGAGTGAAATAATGGGATCAAGGCTAAAATAAAAATAAATCTGCTGACACCAGAAACCACATTTTACTGGCATGAATCTAGAGTAAGAATTTAGTAAGTTCATTAAGATGGAAAACCAGTTAGTTTATTGTTGCGATGCACCTGGTTTAATTCTTCAACGGGGAGAACTAGCTTACGATAACAATGACTGGCGAGTATTTATTGACAATTCTAAAATAAGTCTCAAAGCACTTTTATTGCAATATATAAGTGTATTTCCTTCAATTCCAGTTGCGCATTCGGCATTGAAAGAAACATCCATTTTAGAAAAATATTAACTATCAGGAACATCAATGGCGATTGTCTGGAGACCTAAAGGTTTCCGTTGTCTTACTAGGCCAACAAGGAAGTATACAAAATGTCCTTGTTTTTTGTGTGAATGATACAGTAGAAGTAGGGATAAATATTGGAGAAAGAAAGAATGGCCTAAGAGAAGTTTAATGCCGGGGGAAAAAAGTCAATCATGCCAGTCTTGTTGATCCTAAAAAATGCTATAGCCTCCTTTGCATATAAAACTTGGGATCATGAAATAATTCGTAAAGGCGCAGGACAAGAGTGGTCTATGCTTCAAGTATTTAAGCAGAGAATTTCCCGTTTTATCTGAAGCTAAGATAAAAAGGGAGTATTCGACGGACTTCAGATTAGACAGCTTATGAAGAACACTGAATATTTGTACACTATGAATGAAATAGAACGTCAGGCATGGTGTTCTTTCAAAGACGATGTCAATAAGTTCCTTGGAAATGTAAAAGTCATACGATATGAAGAAATTGTGAGAAATGTGTTAAGAAGACTCTCGGATGCAATATGAGTTTAAAATTCCACTTTTTTGTACTCTCACCTCGACTACTTTCCTGATAGTTTGGGAACTCTGAGTGAAGAGCAGGATGATAGATTTAATCAGGAAATAAAGAAGATGAGATGGAGAGAAGATATCAGAGACGGCGGAACGTAGTAATGCTAGTGGACTATGTTTTGTGTTTGAAAAGAGAAGATAAGCAGCAAGGACATAAACGTAAATAAACACAGCACTCCTTACAAGCATTGACAAAATTATTATCTTCAGACACCGATAATTTTTAAAGCTATGTAAGTACTTTGTTTAGTATAGTAGATATAAATAGTTTATTTGGTTTTCAATTTATTATGCTTTTTATTACATTAAAAATCCACTTTCCTAGCATTTTTCGGGATTTGTGTGAAAACCTTACGTGATAAAGGTAAATGCACTTAACCATTAAATTTAGTAAGTCGGAATTAGTTAAAACCACCATTCACATTTGAGACAGCAGAAAAAAAGTGTTATTTCATAGGCCAGTGTACTTTTCAGAAGTAGTCACAATATAATATTGTACTAACATCCTTATATGTTATCCCCCTACTATTCAAATGTTTGCTAGTTGCATTATTACCCACCTGTCCTAGGTAAACCGTCGCTTTTACTACCTTGCTATCATGCCTTAAGGGCCAAGCGTAGCTGAATCAACATTTATCCCTTTTCACGACAGTTCAGCAACTACCATAGCCCTTGTAAGGCATTAAGAAGGAGCTTTACAATTGAAGGGGCTACCTGTAACCCGCATTTCACCCATTTACCCAAAGGTTATTCTTATTCTGATGATATCTCAACTATCATGAATGATAATAAAATATTTATTGTGTCAAATCTAAGGTATCAATATGCCAAACAATAATGCCTGACCCAAAATTTAATAAAACCATTGAATAATTAGATAAAAAATTATATATAAATTAATAAATGTGTTTGAGCGTCAAACTATTAATTGAGAAGGAAACTTAATTTTTTAACTAGGCATTCATAATCGCAACTAGTTTACGCTTGCAACAGTATGATTATAATTGGGTGTTTATATATGAAAAAACTGAATAAACCCAAAAAAACAATTTTCATGCCTATTCGAATTAATATTACATTGGAGATAGGTCACTTTACTTCCATTCTTTTCCTGTCAAAACCCCATTAAGTACGCTTGGTTGGCGACAGAAGGGGGGAAGGGAGAGGGCTCGGTTATCTTTCAATAATCTTTTACCTGAACAGGATGTATTATTAGTAGTACTAAATAATTTGTTGCGAATTTTTTTCAAATGGTGAAAAAGAATGGGAGAAAGCATCCTTCTGATCACAAAAAAAAAAAAAAAAAAAAAAAAAAAAAAAAAGCATAGAGGTTTGAATTTTAATAAGTATCGAGAAGCTCAAAAGATAATATCCGTAGAAGTAGAGCAAACAGTTTGTGTACAGCAAGAAACTAGTGACAACAATCAATATAATCTTAATGAATACGAATTAATATTAGAAAACCTTACCCCAGAACATCAACATAACCAGAATATAACATTTGGAATAGCTGGCAGAAGAATTGTAGAACTTTCTTACTTTTTAAAATCGCTCAATAAAATGACAGAACATGAACCACTGAGCTGCAAATTAGAAAATATGGAACTGACCAAAGAATCAAGGTGTGGACTGCGAGGCTGTCTTCATTTTCGGTGCAATGTTTGTGGAGTAGAGAAAAACATATTTACAGAGGATCCATGTGATAAATCAAGAATGGAAATCAATTCCTCAGCTGTGTCAGGCGTGCTAAGTGTTGGAGGTGGTCTTGCTCATCTAGAAGAGATTACTGCAGCCATGAACATGCCATATATGAGCAGTCGAACTTACAGTAAGTATCACGACATTATTTGTGATGGTTTATTTGCGACATCCATGGAAGAGATTAAGATGGCTGCTCAGGAAGAATCGAGACTTGCTGTACAAGAAGGAGCAGTTGACGTGGATGGTGTTCCATCAATAACAGTGGTGGCTGATGGCAGTTGGGCTAAGCGCTCTTATCGTTCCAACTTTAGTTCACTGTCTGGTGTGGTAAGTTTTACTATCAATACTTTATTTCTCATTTACAAGCCATAATACTGATTTATTTCGTTGGTTCCATAGTTTAACGCACAATGGTATGGATTTCCTAAGTTAAACTGCTCAGAAACATCAATCTAACTGGTGTACTGGTGATGGAGAAGCCGGGTTTTAATTCCCTTATGGATATACTTAGCGTGTTTTCCCTAAGTTATTTCCATTCTTCTTTCATACAAATCGGGGTAATTTTCCTATATTATTTACCTTCCTTATCCCCGTCCAATCAATGTAAATATGCAGATAAGCTCTAAAGGATAGTAAGATGATAAGGGGGGAGGGAACCACAACAAAAAGCATGTTCACGTTGATAATGAAAACTGTTTGTGAGTAAGAGAGTAAGATAACCTTTGTAAATTGCATTTTTATAATAAGCTGTTAAATTAATTAATTATATTTTAATAAAACATTAATGGCATTTAAATGGGAGTCGATATAAATCCGAAGAGTTTTTTAAACATGAAATATGTTATAACCACCATAAATTTAAAAAATGTTTTGAAATCATATTATTACAAAAGCAAAACTACTTATATATAAAATGATAGACCCTAAGTAAAAAATTATTAAAACTATTTCACTCTTATATTAAAGATATTTATGTTATATAATTTGTCCAATATTACGCTAAGCGTGAGCAATAGTGAGGATTAATACCAAGGTGCGTATAACCCGAATGGGTAGTAAGACGCGGTGCTAATAATAATAATAATACCAAGGACAGGTGAGGGAAGCTAAGAGAAAATACACGAGCAAATAATTTTTAAGAAAATTAAAAACAATTAAGAAGGGCTCTTAAAATTCACACCACTTATCGCGTGGTAGAAAGTGTCAGTCTCCTCTTGGCTGGCTTGCCGGTGACGGAGAAGATGGGTCTTGAATCCCGGCGGTTGTACTGAGGTAGCTAGTCCTAAGGGATTTTCCACTATTCCTCTACACAAATTCAAGTACGCTTCCTCTAAATTCTAACTTTCTCATCCCTATTCTATTAGTGTTATCAACAAAATTAAAATACATTGCATTCTAATTTATGAGATCTAGTAATTCCTTCACTTGACATTTGGATATTTCCATTAAAAAAACTTAAATAACGTTATTTAAAAATAAAATTTAAAACTGTCTTAAAGTAAACTTGAACATATAATGTAATAATATATGTAACATGAAGTTTTTTTAAATTCAAGTTGTTTAGGCGACATAGTTTTTACACATTTCCTTATCATAGGATACGCACCCAACTACTCTTTATACTTTTATTTATTAACACTGGGTCTGTCTAACCGATTGGGTTGTACGCATATGCAGGTATACTAATTACTCTAATGGGTCAAGTATGAGGATGGCTATTATTTAAGGAAGTGTACCCACATTTTCATAGGGAGCCATTTAGGAAATACAGATTACATGGACTCTGAAAACAATACTTTAATAGCAAGGATATTAATTAATATGAAATCAGTTAAAAAATATATCGGATTCAACCTCAGATAAAACAATGGACAACAATAACTATTTATTATTAATTTAGAATATTAGATCTGATAATATTTTAACCGGAAAAATATATGCTCTAATGAAAATGGTGGCCAAATTTAAAAAAAATTAAGATCTAAATCTTCTTAATTTATATTACTAAACAACATAACATTAAAAAAACGTTTAATTTCTTAGAGGTTTCGGTTGTAGTATGAAATTCTCAATGTAAACTAAAGCACAAGTGTCATACACTGATTTTTGTAGGAATTATTGTCTGAGATGCCATTTTTCTTATCAAAAATCTACTATATAGTTGTATATAGTAAGGAAAAAGGACTTCTAGATGTTATTCCTCCAAAAATCAGTGGAGAGTAGAGTCAAGTTTTCATAGGATGGCACTATTAAAATAAAGAGATATACTTTCATGTATGCATCCGTCAAGTCACGTGACCTATAGCTGTCAATTTTGGTCATAAAACTAATGTGGGTGGCAAGGGATGGTTACATAATACAGTGTAAAATAGATTGGATTAGGTGTAAATTTGTTATTTCTATCCTGAATTTACTAAATAAATATAAAATATGAAAAGCCAATATTATTTTATTTGTATTAGGCCATAATGAAAAATTACACTCGTCTCATTGCTATTAATAATACTAAACTACTTTGGTTCTTATTTTCAAGAAGCATCCAAGCATTGTTGAGAAAATTGTGTGCCTTTCACAACAATAACTAGGCGTTTTATTACTCTGTTTTCAATACTGTCACTAAACTTATTTTTTGTTTTGTTTCCTTCAGGATGCTACAGTGGGGTACAAGACTAAGAAAGTATTGTACATAGGAGTTAAAAACAAATATTGTACATTTTGTGACCAGGCGCTGAAAGAAGAAAAACCCCCTCAAAAGCATACTTGTTTCAAAAATTGGCGAGAGGATCAAATCTCGTCAAGTATGAAACCTTTATTATAGTGTACATATATTACAATAACTTTCAGGATTTAAATATTTCTATTGTTTTGTTTTAACATTTTTAGGTTTTTTAAGATAAAAGGAATGAATTTCTTTTCCCAACAGGTGGTTGTATGAAATAATAATATATATTGAATATTACTAGCATTGCCGTCAAAAGGGTTTTTTTTAATAGAGGGAACCCTTAGGGTAAGTAGGATATGTCATATTAATTAAAAAAAGGTAATATTAGTTAGGCATATTTGTGCTATAAAATTAACAAAAGTTGTTTTTAATTCAAATTTTAAGGATTTTGTTTCACTTCTTAGAGCTACTAGCCAAAATAGGTGAAACGTTCCTAAAATATTTTGAAACATAGAGATAGTTGTCGCTTGTCGTAAAAAAAACAATTTTTGCTTTGGGATCGTGAACATTTTCAACCTCGAATTTAGGTTTGATCTTTGCGTTTCATGTGACCTCGAAAACGATTTGATGGATTTCTTTCAAACTTTAATATATATTATGGTAACACCTTGAGGAGTTTTAGATTTCTTTTAAACTTAAATATTTAGATATTAAATTATGGTAATACCTTGAGGTATTTTTAAGCCCCCAAATTAGAGTAGTTTACTAACAAAGATTTATGAGAATACATTTTTATATAGTTTTAAATATTTTGTTTAAAATTGATATTTGGGGAGTGTTTTGCATGATAAATAAAATTTCAGGCATATACTTGTTTCCTAGGGGGAAAGGGCATATGTATTTACTAGCTATTAGTAGCAGCCTATAATAAATAATTCCTGGGAAACATATTTATTGGGCCACAAATATTAGTTAGATCTGGCCCAAATTACTAAAAATAATTAAATTATAAAAATAATCTAAACGTAACTCAAACCACTAATTGCATTACTTTAAGTGATGGTTGTGTTACGATTGTTTATGTTTGGCATAAATCTAGAGAGCTAAGTGTATCCAAAGTATTTGGGAAGGGGGTGGGGGGGTAGAGGGTGGATACTCCACAAACTTACATACATACATTTGAAACACATACATATTAATGCAATTACATTAATCCTAACTCTATGCTCCAATACCTTACAGTATAAAATAAGTTTAAATAAAAATACATTTTCGCAAATTATATAATTTAGAGGACTCTAAATTAAAAATGAGAATGTGATTTAGGCCAGATAAATCTAAGAATCATGTGTCCTAAAACACATTTTTAAAACAATTTGTTTTAAATCCATTTTTTGCGATCTATTTTAATCATAGTTTCTGTGAAACCGGGCCACAAAGTACCGGTACCAAGGATGAAAGAATGTATATCATATCCAAAGGACATTCAGAATACTCAAGTTTAACCTTATAAGTTATAGTCATAAAATGATTGATTTTTATTTGCTGCTCTTATTAACTTAATAAACAATATCAAAAACTTTAACATTTTCTTACATATTTAATGTGGCTGACACAAAACTTTGTTTCATTAAATTTTGAACTAAATCTGGTTCATCAATAGTGGTAACATTTCAAGTGTTAGCAGCTATTTTTGGTATGTTGGCGTTCGTAGAAAAAAAGCTACTATTTTATAGGACCAAACTATTTGTTAAAACATTTTTGTGTGCAATGAATATTAAAATGTAACCATTAGATTTTATGGATATTTTGAGTTTAAAAAGGTTAAAAATATTGAGTACAAATTTGGAAGAAAAAAATACGGTTGTTGATTCAATTTAACGGGATTTTATTTTTGGTAAAGTATCAAATTGGACAATAAACATGTCAAAGTGAACCTATCACTTGAATTATTAAACAAAAAAGAAATGTATATTTTTAATCAATTAATTATAAGTAATAATCTACTTAATAGTGTGTTTGAAATTATTTGTACTTTCTAAACAAACGTGTGTGTTTGTGGTTAGTTTTGGCTAAGTTATTTAAATGTATAGCTAAATTTATCAAATAATAATGTATTATTCATGTTTGTTACATTACATTTTAAATGAATAAATGCTTCCCTAGTTCCGTAACCACTCAAATTTTATTTTTATTTTTTATACCTACTTATTGTCCTTACATTATTTTAAATATAGATTAAATTTGGAAAAATTTATGTGAATGAATATCTAATATAAATATTACTCTTTTCTTTTACCGGAAGTTAACCAGTAGGTAAAATTACTATCGTCAAGAAAATGAAAGCTGTAGTAGCTCAATGCCCAAATTCAACATCCCCACCCAATAAATTCTCTCTTTCTCTTCTCAGTTGTCCACAAAACTAGGGGCTCAGAGACCTTTCAAGACAGAAACTACCTAACCACCAGTTACAAGTTGCCTTTAAATCTGAAGGTCATTTCAATGTTATTCCCAAGTAAACCTCATTCTTAACAGGTGAGTATAAGAAGATATGTTTGGTCCAAGAGGTCACGTAGCGTGGGACCAGTGACTTGTTATCAGGAAAGCCCAGTGTCTTCAATGCATTCACAGTGCATATATCTGTAAACGGCCTGTGTCATCGTTGACTCTCTCCACCATGGAGTGTCAAGTCGGATTAAAAGCGTGGGTTGATTATCGCCAGTTCTCGATTGCTGGGCCTAACGCTGCGCACCTGTAGACAGCTCGTGTAAGTCTGTGGTAGTGAAGGAGCTGATCTTTGACTCAGACCTATCTCCGCATGGCGAGATAAAGAAGAGGTCAGATGTAGACAATGAAGGTTTTCATACATTAAACAAACACATAAATTGGATAGCTTAATGCTAAAAACTTACTGGGGAAACTCTAAGAATGTAGGTGGTGCTCTGACAATGGCAGTAGCAGGTAAGGTGGTCCAGACTTGAGACGAGCAAAGGTTAGAATAGGTGAAAACAATCAAATAATCACGCTAGCCATTCTCCACCCTGTTCAAGCCCCATGGTTCTGAACCCTTCCATAAGGCTAAAGGGAAACTACCACCCATCATTCTGTATGATGTAGAGGATTATTCCAAGGAGTCAAGGGCCATCCCTTCAGAACTAGCGAGAAAACTTGGTCGTTAAGCAGTCCAGATATTGCGTGTGGCTTCGGTGTATGTCGAAGTACGCTTGTTAGGTCCTCCAGAATATTCTTTCCAAACTCATACGAGCTCGGAAAAGAACGTCTTGTCACGGTAATGACCAAGGGCCTTCTGGCAAATACAAAGCTTGATGCAATACATAAAGAGCACCTGAATATGGTTTTCCTCATAAGATCTATCACCCAGATGATCTCTCAGCGTAAGTGTAA
Organism: Timema cristinae; assembly: GCA_039000515.1. NCBI lineage: Eukaryota > Metazoa > Arthropoda > Insecta > Phasmatodea > Timematidae > Timema > Timema cristinae. Next base: position 298,189 of record JBCFYV010003508.1, on the reverse strand, counting down.
TCAGAGATCCTGTGAAATGTGTAAATGGCCGAGATATGTCATCTCTCTCAATCCTAGAGAGGATAACAAAGTTGTTATTATTACAACATTGTGTAGGTTCCACATCAAGGCGGGGAGATACCAGTAAGTCAGTGGTCTCGTACAGTGTAAGAACTGCTTCCAGTTCATTCATGTGATAAATAAGTACCCAGCCAGTCCTAGATGTGGAACATGTTGTGTTGACCAAGTGGGTTCCCGAAGAAGAGACGGTACCTACCAACGTGTCTACAATTTTCAAGAACTCACTTATATGCTTGGGGGCAGTCTGACTGATAAAGCCTTACATATCTTGGTTAATGTACGAACTTGCAAGGTTCAAGAAGGGAGGCGGGATGGACTGAAAGAAGGCCAGAAAGCTTTAGGGCAGGTGAGAGAGAGACAGAGAGTGACTGTGACACCTGCCATGACCTAAAGCCACTGGTGAACCCTTTATTAAGTGCGCTGTTCGCGAGACCAACTCCTTCCTACAAGGATGAAGATCCTACCGAAGCCACTCTCCTGGAGCCGGCACCAGCTCGCATCTCTTCACCACCATTCCTGGACTTATCTCCAAATGATATTCACACCCTTTCCCACATATCCTTTTCACACCAATCTTTCACCAACCCGTCATCCTCCCGTACCCATACTGCTGCTAAACTGTGTATTTCTCACATATTGTCATTCATTTTTATTAGAGCGTTCTTCTTGGGTTATACATTAACTACCTATTGTAAATACAAATAATCCTACTGACATTTTACCCTAAAACAACAAACCAAACTCCATCATTGATGAGTACATCACCCCCCCACCCCCCTACACACACATATATAATATTGTTTGTAAGTTAAATTCTAACAATTGCTTCAGCTGGAAAATGCTATTAACAACAAAAATAAACTATTGATTTGTTTATATGCGAATGTATTTGTTAAAACGCAAAAGTTATAAATATCTTGTATATTAACTGACCTCCTCCGCCTCTTTGAATACCCTCAGGATATTGAGCCCTGCAAGTTTCTTGATGTCTTCTTCTGTCCATGAAGTATTCTCCAAAAGATTAGCTAGAAGATCTGGATACTTAGAAACATCTTCAAGACCTTGGGGAGTGCTAAAACATGAACAGAACAGAATGTTGTGCTCCTTAGCGGCAGATTGTAAAATTCCTTGAAGTTTCTAGAACTTGGTTTGGGTTTTAAGGACACGTCGATTATTAACACTTTGACAAAATTAAATTTTAAAAATAGTAAAATTCTTACTGGGTGAAAATAAATATAATATGTAAGATTGTTTTTTTCTACAGGATACACAATTTAAATTGAAAAGAATTAAGGTTGAACAATAAATAGATTTATTAAATAAAAAACAGAAATAACAAAAATTAAGGTTTACAATAATATTATAGGTTGTACTTTGAAGTTTGATGCAAACAATTTGACTTTGCAAAATGTGAAGCTTTGACTGTAACTACAAGGGCTGAGCAGGTGGAAGTTTTCTAAAGGAGAAAACACTTAAACAGTTATTAACAAAGGGTATTAAACAAGATACACATATAAATTATGATCAGTCTGCTTGAATGGGTCTTAAGATAATATCCTTTAAACATTTCGGATATTGATAAGCAGCAGTAAGCTCTGTTGATAACAACGGTCGATGGCTAATAAACAGGTGTCAACAAAACAGTACTATGGCTGGTCTCTTTCCCCTTTGGTACTGCCAGAGCATTCAATAGTACATTAAATTATAATAGTAATTACACTAAGAGCAACCAAAAAACAATAGAAGTTAAACAACAGGCAAAATAAAAAGGGTATTATTTGCGTGGACCCCACTATTACTCTAGTGCAGCTCCCTGGTTTGAACACCGAGGCTAATACAGCACGAAAAGCGTGAGTACTTGGCCGAGCTAAGATATCGATTTCCATTAGCTCAACTGTGATATGGAAAACAAGACAGACATCCTGGTTGTAGCCATCCATAGATTATACAGATGCACATGACGTACACGGCGTCATGAGAAACATTGGCTCAAAATAGATTAATGGAACTTGTGGAAGTTTTGCAAGTCTATGGCTAAGACATTACTACTTTCTAAGCCCAAGGCTCATAAAGTAAAGACTGTATCATAAGGACACAGGGACATAGTAACTAGAACTGATACACTAAATCAAAAGGGGAGACTTGCCCTTCAGACTCCAGGACACGATATTTAATCAATTAACAGAAACACTTCCATCTTGAAGTCAACAAGGCTTGAAATGAATAAACCATCCATTCGATATGAAATTAAATTAACAAAAATATGCTTCAACAGAAAATATATAAAAAAGGTCTACATTGTCTAGTTTTCTAAACAAAACTAAACCCTAAGTCATAAGGACTTGTCGACGTTAGTTCATAATACTTAAATACTCCTGGCTTGACGTCCTGGCCAGGATAGTGGTGATCTGATGACCCATACTCCATGGTCGTCACTCTTCTTCGTTACGTGACGGTGTAGAAGTTCCTCCTTAGACGCTGGGTTGTAGTAGAACGGGTATAACGTGAACCCGGGCATAGCCCTATATATATAGTCCCAAATCTGATACGAATGGAACAAAGCAAAAAGTGTGACAAACTCAGGAATATAGACAAGGAGAAGGACAGATGAAGGCAAGGTGAAAGGGAAACAAAGGAGGGAGAACAGTTTTCGGGTGAGGGGAAAGTAAGGTTCGTCGAAACGCCGCTTGGCAACTCAGACAGCAGCGGGTCGCAGGTTTGAGTCCATTCTAGACTTCTTGGTGCATCAGAAGTAGAAGTGAAAGCACGTGTTTAAGCTGCCATGCTGTTGTTTTCTTGAATGTTTTCTCCTAACAGGATGGCAAGAAAATCCAAGAACATCTTAATATGGTGAGTAGCTACTAAAGCATCTTTTATTTAAATATATCTGGTATGATTATATTATTCAGACTCAGCTTTTATTTTTATGAGAATTTGTGATATAGACGTCCTTTACTATATTTTCTTGTAGACAGCATGGCAAGTGTATGTAAACTTATCCAACATCATCCAATGGCAAAGAGTATGCGTTAATGTATTTTATTCATAAATATGATAATATTAATCCTCTTCTTTGATATCTGCTACAGTATTTATTAAAAGACAATTTTTTGAACAACCACGTGTTTCAATTTAGGGAGATACGTTATTTTATTTGACTGCATCTAGTCAGAGAAAATAAATTTTGAGGTAGATTACTTTTTAAAGTATGTTAATATTGTTTCTTTCTTTCGTAAATTATTAAAATATTGATATTTAACTGTAGCTGTCCAATCTGTCTGATTGACATGCTACAAATAATCTATTCACAAAAAATATGTGTTCACTGAGTTAAATATAAATAAATGGTGTTAAACTTGGATAAAAAAAACACTCTAAAAATAAATATGAACATGACACAGCCACCAAGAAGGACGAGTAAATAATTATTTATTGTTTGTTTAGGGATTTGAAGGGATTGAGGGTTGGAGGGATAGTGGCTATCTTGCTCAAAAATCTTGTCACAGAAGTAAAATTCTCTGTTAACTCCTTGTGGTAGAAAAGATTCGTACCTGTATTTGGCTGAGTGTTGATCATTTAAGAATAAGAAGGATAGACCACATTTGGGAAGAGGGCTATTATTCAGTTTACCTGTGGTTTGACTATTTAAGGATTAAGGTGGTATGGAGTGAAAATGTACAATGGGAATGAGAGTGGAATAGCTGAAACATCTGGATCCATCTTTTTCACATGTTTAAAAGTAGTCAAGAAGTCGGTTTGAACCGGAAATGAAAATGCTTGAATTCTTATTTTATAGATGTTTGGATGAGTGTTTATTCTGCAGTTCGTAGGTCTAAGTTAGAATATTGATGAATTTTGAACAAACATTCTTGTTGGTCAAGGAAAAGTTTGAATTAATATTTTAAATGCATCGTAATGTATATGTTTTTTTTAAAATAACTATTGCCATTGTAAATAGGTAAAGTGAACGCTGGAGAGAAATGTGGATGTGTTCACAAGAAAAAGAAAGGGACCCATTAGTAGCACAACTCTTTGTGGTAGCTAAGTTTAAGCCGGAAATTATTTTGCTCTCTGTTGGATTCCCGGTCCCCCTCCCCCACAGGGATGGTCGCCCCACGCGGCCAGGTTATTATGGGGTAGCAAGCTCATAGAATGTTCTTTTTGATATCTTTATCATGTTTGGAGCGAGACAGCTCTCCCTAATATTGAGCGAGGGTAGAGTGACACAGCTGTCCCTGGAAATAGGTGATCCGCTCCACCATAAGTGTAATCAGTATAACTTGTAATAAATACTCTTTATCAAATGATTTATATTTTATATATTGATCCAGATAAGTTAATCAACCCAAAGGTATATTTCAAGTTGAGATCAAGAATCAATATGAATCTAAAACAGTTACGTTTTGTAAGTGAAAAGTTCAAACGTAAGAGAATTTTCATCGATGAGAGTGTCAAGCACCGCCATCGTGTCTTGATGTGAAAGATTAGCAAGGCTGGTAAAACCAAAATAAGTGATATGTTCTATATTTTGCAGCTCAGCTTATGCTAATCAGCTTTCCAGGCTAAGATAAACGGGGGAGGTAAGTGGGAGAGATGGTATATTTCAGGCAACGTATGTAAAAATGTATGTCTAAAGAATCCTTTATTGCATCTGGAAGGAGGATGGTAAAATCTATTCATCCTTTTAAATATATCATTTCTACTACGTTGGGCTCACCAGCTACAGTGCGTGTAGTGGTGAGGGAGGTAAATGGGGGGGGGGGGGGGGCTAACAAGACTATCCTAACTATATCTGACCCTTAAAGTTTGGTGGAACAAAAACAGTTTCACGGAGGGGAATATTAAGATTTTTAGTTTTTTACAAACCTTGGCTATGTCAGGTTCAACACTAGGTTGTGCCAGGAGGTGCCAGACAATTTGTATTTTTATAGGGAACAGGATAATGATGTTAGACATTTTATCAACAGAGGTAAAAGCGACTAGGATGAGGAATAATACTGAATCCTTGCAAGCAGCAGATATTACTCAAACGTGGAAGGTTGGGGAACCAGCAGAGGAGGAGGAACCTTAGGACCAGTCACCTGTGTGATCAACTTTCACCAATGTGCTTACCAAGGAATCAATAACATTAGAGATTTAAGACCACGCCATACTACGGTAATGGTATGCCCCATAGAAGACGATACAATCAAAATTATATGATTGACGTCTTGATCTAAAGGGGCTGAGGATTATCTAATACACCTATTAAAACAAACTTATGTAGGCCTACTATATATCTGTCAGTCGTAAGGATCTCTAGTAATAATATATCACTATCATTCAACCATTCAAAACCACAACTTTTCTTTCAAAGACAGATAGATAATTTGTAATCCTGTTATAATTTACGTTTTAACCTTTACTATAAAAACATGCTTCAGAAATCCATAAACAATACAAATGTAGTCACATATCTTTCATATACTTTTACAGTTGTTATCAACATCCTGTGCTCATGTGATGTAGACTTTTTAATAATTTCTTGTTTTGTTCCCTTAAATAGTTACATTTTGAAAGTATTTCCAAAAAATGGTTCTTTCTTCTGGATAAAAACAAGATGTTTTGAAATGTTATAGGTATTTATTGCACCGTATTTATCTGCTTCTCTGCAATCATTCCAAAATTTCACCACAATATTTTCACATCTAGCACAACTTACAGAATATTTTGACATATTCATTATGGTGGTTTCTTAGGTATTTCAGTTTACGCAGTATTCCGATCGGGTAATTTGGCAGGCAATAGTTTTTTATAGTTTTCCTTGGTATTTCAACAATATACTATCCGTTTCGACTGAATTTTAATCTTGGGTCTATTTAAAAATAAATAATTACACCACACTTATCAATGTTGAAATACTCTACCAATGTATAGAACAAGGTTGCCAGTAAATCCTAGAAACGCCTGGAATTTCTGGACGCATAAGAAACTTAAATAATAGAAAATTTATAGTCTTATATAGAGGTGAAAGGTGATCATTTCTAGCACTTAGTGCAGGGATTTCCAACTTTTTTTGTTTGGAAGAACCCTTAAAATATTTAATAATATCCCCAAGGGCTCCCTACCTGGCTGACACAGGTTAGAATGGGGTGTTATGAAAAAATACATGTAGACCAGTAGGGTTGATAAATAATAGTTAACTAATACTTTTAACTGAAATATTTCAAGGTTATTTAGTTTCTATTTCTATTTAATATCTACTGTCTTTCGGTGCTTGGACTTGGATTATCAAAATCTTATTAAGCTGATGTTTAACATTAGTACAGGCAATCTTATCTTTATCTTCTTTGTACACACAAAGTCACTCTGCCCGAAAATTATGGGTAAATGAAAAAAAAAAGTAAAAAAGTTTTTGTAAATTCTAAGGGATCTGTGAGCCCTGGTTGGGAATAACTGACTTAGTGTAAAGGTAGGCTATTACGCATGGATGGAAAACCAAAATAGCAATAGCTCGAAAACAAGCTCTAATATAACTTGTGTTTTATAAGAACCATTTTCAAGGTTTTATGTCCTGAAACCACCCCTGAAATGGATTCCGCGTTTTGTGATACCTAGCTCCGTGAAAATAAATACATTAATTTAATAATTTATTTAACTAACAATCATTCTGAAATGTTTTACACATCAAAATATATTTTATAACGACTTTAACGACATTATGTGTTTAATGTAAATATTAATGGGGCAAATTATATATTAATACACTTTGTTAAATGTACGATTCTTAACATTATTTTGAAAAATGGTAATATATAGAAATCTTTGATGCTGATCAGTAGGTTTTTCAAGCAACAATAATTTAAGTTCCTATGTATTAATTTATATTAAAATTATCTATTCTCTAAAATCATCTTGCGAGGCAAAATTTATTACGGTACTTAAAAGTAAAAAACACGTATTATAATTAAGGAATTGAGCTTTTCTAATAATTTCTAATATTTAAAAGTGAATGGGCAATGTCGAAGCATTGGACAACCTATATATATTGGGTATGTAGGTTCCTATTTATTTAGAATCCTTACAGATGTTTAATATCGTGTTCTCACATCCAACTTGCATTCATAGCTTCCTCCCTCCTGATTGGTTCATTCACTCAGAGCATTATGATCGACTCACTAGTTGATCCCGTCATAGCCAGCACCAATGCCCACATGGTCGACACCAGCCACTGAGCGGATATGGTTGATGTGTGCTGAAATTCAACCAAACATGATTTATTACTTCCTTTCTAGCAGCCATTACTTACAAAATGTAAAATTGCTTTCAAATGAGAATGAAATAAATACTCACAAACATTTTTAACCCAGATTAAGAGGCACAGTAGTAATGAGGTTCAGAGGTTTGTTACGTTCATTTTTATAACTTATTTTCGGCCATTAAGATATTGAAAGTATAGGGTAGTTCGATGCTAAATATTAGATTTTATTGCTTGTGATTTTCTTAATCTTTAATATATAATTAATTATGCCTTACATCGTTGACATAATGGAAGGATTAGTATATTAACACACTACACTTGATTAAGTAAATTGTAATGAGAGTTTGTTTTGAATGCTTAACAAATAGTATTAGTACTATATTATAAATACAGTCCTCCCCGAGCGTCACAAGGTTCGCCCGAGTCCTACCAGATTTTTAAACAAGAATGCCAGATTTGCTCGCCCAACCCTACTTTAATACCTCGGTTGGACCGCTATTTACTGGTCATTACAGTCCTACCCTTCTTCACCATGTTTGAATTTGCACCAATGGGAACGTGGCAAATTCAAACTGTTAGAAGGTACTCGAAGTTTTTTTGTTTCCCCTTCCTGACGGTTAGGCCGCCGACTCAGTTCCTCATCTGGTGGACCCCCCCCCCCCTCCCCCCAGGAAAGGGAGACACATCAACTGTCGTTCCTATTTTTATACTTATAGATAATTTGTCCTTATCAGGTTTTAATATATATTTTATTGCACTTATTTGATTAACATTGATTATTTATTTGAATTAGGCTTTCATATTTTAAAGATTCAATTGTTAATGGTTTCTTCACCTGCCTCATTTACATTAATTAATGTTTCTAAGATAAGATAAATAATGTCTATACCCCCACCTTCCCCACCTTCCAGTGGGCTTGATCTGTCAGGATAACTTGCGAGAGGGGTTAGGTTGAGGCAAGGTAGATGCACGAATTTGGAATAATACGTAGGGTTACGAATCTTGGTTAATAGAAGTACTAATAGATAGTACAAAATGTGATGTTAAAACAAATATAAGAACTGGCTTACTCGTGAAAACTTGGACTTATATAATGACTGACACGGCTTGCGACCTCCACAGAGCTCGAACTCGGGACCCTGGGCTCAACCCGAAGATACAGTCTGCTATGGTCCGACGTCGGGCAGCATGACTTCCTCCAAAATTGATGATAATGTGTCAGTCACGATGTCAACAAAATAGACACTTTTATAACTTGATATGGCCCCTTTACTCCCCAACTAGAGCAACATTGTTATGAGCAGTCAGCATTCCTCTTTAATATTTCTAATTCACTACATCTTATTCGTTAAGCCAGCGTTTTCAGTCACGTACACCCAAGAAAGTAATGTAAATCAAAATAAACATCCCAATATTGCTCAGGGCTGTGACAGTAACAAAATAAAATGCAAGCCTATAGTTCTAATAAATGTAAACAAATCTCAGTTATTCTTACATTTAAATTTTAGTAAAAAATATTTAAATTTATCACTGTTTTGTAAGAAAAATGTTTGCATCTGGACAACATTTTGATGCGTGCGTGCGCGATACCCCTGTTATCCCCGGTAGACAGTAGTCCTTCCCCCCAGACTTCCTCCTCGCCCCGGTTTCCCCCTTTCCAGAACGCTCCCTTCCTTCGCACACCCCTCACCAAGGTAACTAGTTTTTTTTATCCATCACATCCAGAATCTTCCTACGGATGGTGATGCAATTTTTCTTATTTTAACCTTCGTATGAGGTATCAGTATTACCAACGTCACGAACCCTCATCAGTAAACCACCCTCTTATACCCTACCCTTCCTCTTCTCCCTGCTTAGGATAACAAGATGTAAGGTTTTTCCATTTTCTTTGCAGGAAAATGATGATGCTCTTCACCTACCTTCTAAATCTTAACCTACTTCACGCAGGGGATGCAACAGCAACCAAACCAAGGCCATAGCCAGCAAATAATTTCATGGGGGGTTTGGTGGGCACATCCCCCAATTGCCGGAAGCTAGAAAAAATTATTAATGATAAACAATTATAGAAGCTATCGGAAGTGTTTTTTTGGCAACATAGCACCGTAACTGCCAGAGGCTAGGACAAATTATAAATATTAAACACCTCTATAAGCCATCTGAAGTATTATTGGCAACATGTCATCCCCAACTGCGTCTTCGGGTGTAACGGGTTGCATCATTCGAAGTGCAGTCTCCTTGTGACGTTGATGGCTAGGCACCGGTCCCGTGGGTGGGCTTTCGGTGGGTGTATACCATCTCGTGGAACAGCGATGACGAGGACCAGCCGATGGTGAGAGTTGAGGAGTATAAGGAAGTAGTCCGGCAACACGGGTGTCGCGGTGGGAGGTAGGAAGTAGTCCCGGCAACGTGAGTCACGATGGGAGGTAGGAAGTAGTCCCGGAAACGTGAGTCGCGGTGGGAGGTACGAAGTAGTCCCGGCAACGTGAGTCGCGGTGGGAGGTACGAAGTAGTCCCGGAAACGTGAGTCGCGGTGGGAGGTAGTAAGTAGTCCCGGCAACGTGAGTCACGATGGGAGGTAGGAAGTAGTCCCGGAAACGTGAGTCGCGGTGGGAGGTACGAAGTAGTCCCGGCAACGTGAGTTGAGGTGGGAGGTAGGAACGGCGAAAGGAGTCCCAAGGAAATCGCTCTTTAAAAAAAATGACCCTTTATTTTGCTCTTTCGTAATACAACGGGTAGAAGCTTCTACAAGCTCGGTGAACCATCGAGAACAACACTTTAGCAATACGTCGCTTTCTCGAACTGCTACGTCACAGAGTTCCCAGCATGCCTCGGGTGAAGTAAAAGTTCAGTTTGTTGCACTTTTCACACATTTAGTACCTGCGGAACTTTCATCGTGGTATGAGGTGCTCGGGGGGGGGGGGGATCGACTGGGGGAGGCACAACAAGCAAAATGGGGCCTAGGTGAGTTGACTCCAACCTATGCTTTTATACGATAAACGCTACACCTCCTAGACTTGCAGAACCATCAGGCACCCTCGGTCCAGGACTTGCGGTCTCCAGGTATTTCAGATTCCCAGATTACCTCCCCCATTTCACACGCGTGGCCTTTGGGGGCTCGAACCGGGCGTATTGTCAGGAGACTCGCAATGCGTCCTAATAGATATAGGATTCCAAGACCCTCAATGGACAAAAACATACCGATAGTAACAATAGCATCCCCTTCACAAGTTTTAAATTAAAACAACACTCCCACCGATGATTTTGATGAGGACGCCGTGATGCGCAAGCTGATGCCCCATTATTTTCCCCTAGATATTTAAAGCGTAACAACCTATGAATTTATGTAAAAGTTATATATTATTTCGTCAAAATATAATTTCAAACATTAAATGATAATTGAAATAAATTCAAGTTCCTCATAATTATATTCACTATTATTTATGAATTAATGTAAGAGTTAAATATTATTTCAGCAAAATATAAATGAGAACATTAAATTATATTTAAGATAAAACTTTTTGTTGTTACAAATGGCTCAAGGAATAAAACTGTTGTTTCTAAAATAATTAAATCTTTTTTCACTTTAAATTGGGTGGCAACCTACCGCCACAGCAGTTACAATTAATCAATGAATGTGTTAGATTGTGTATGTGTGTGTGTGTGTGTGACACCTTAACTTAAACCCCTTTTAGTTTAAATTATAAACCAATATCTAAACAGTGACACTATTAATAGTATACTTGTTCCTCCTTTCTACTCATATCCTACAGTCCAAATAAATAATTTTTTTTGCTAAAGCTATATTAACTACACATGTGTAATCAATAAAGTTTAAAATTTACCACTTTGCGCTATTTAATATTTCATTATGTCCATCTCCTTCCTGTCTTTGATTTTCCAACATTTTCCAAACAACATATTTTAGCGATTTAAAAAAATAATAATATTTTCTTACTAATTATTTTATTGACAAACAGAAAGTGATTAATACATTTATTTAAAACATTCATAGCATATGATAGAAACAACATAAAGTTTTTTAAAATAACAATCGCCAGTATTATTTGTCTTGTGAGCTGTACATGCAACTAAGGGGAGCTCGTCCGGTATGGCAGTTTGAGAAGGTTGGAGTTCGAACACGGCCCTATTAAACTAAGGGTATTTCCAACCACAAATGCGAGTACACTTACCCCTAATAAATACTTTACTTATTACTACCCCATTAGCGTAATTAAATTAGTGTACGAGTAGTTATAAATACATTTTTTAAATATGTATACGTACGTGATATCACAAGATAATGAATAAGTCAAAATTACCAATTTTATTCACTAGATGACACATAATGAAAGTGATTAAGAAATGAATACAAGTGAATATAAGTTTAGTTTATCATAATAATTTAAATAGCGTCTTATTAATAAATTCAAACAAGAACACATGTGTTAGCCGTTAACTATTTACCTAGACAATTAATTTTATTACTAGGTGTGCCATACCCACAAAACAATTTTTTTTATAATTTATAATATACATGTGTGATTTGAGCAAATCCCATCGTTTTAGTGTGTCTTGTTGTCTTGCGCTGTTGGAGAAATGGTTGAGAATAAGTATCAAAAGAAACTAAAATAAAGTTTCTATCAACTTGTTGGCAATACAACATGCTTGATTGAAATGGTTTTTCAATGTAAGAACTGCTCTATATATTTTAATAAGCTCACCAAACTAACAAAAAGTGTGATGAGAGTGGAAAAGTTTTTAATCGGAGTGAGAATTTCCTGTGACATTTCCTCAAACAGTCGGGTGGTGATGTCTTTCGAGTGATGCCGATGATCATAGTAGCTTATTGCTGAACAACATGGACTCGCAGTCAATTGACTGAAGCTGTACCGGCACCGCTACCTCAACAGATGTCTGTAGACCCCCTCAGGACCGTTGGAGCTGTGCCACCCCCAGGGGTAGGGAGACGGTGTTCTTCATCCACCGACCTTGACCCCCCTTAACACTACTTGAGCAACACCACCTTCGGGCCAGAAAGATGGTTCTCCTCTCATCCTAGCTGGGAGCTATGGCCTTCTCTCAACCCGTGGCGGTAGCAGATCATCAACCTCTCCTCCAGGAAATAGTGGCCCGGTTATTCGGGTTGGTGGAGCTGGCCTTCTCTCAACCCGTGGCGGTAGCACATCATCAACCTCTCCTCCAGGAAATAGTGGCCCGGTTATTCGGGTTGGTGGAGCTGTCCTCCTCTCAACCCGTGGCGGTAGCACATCATCAACCTCTCCTCCAGGAAATAGTGGCCCGGTTATTCGGGTTGGTGGAGCTGTCCTCCTCTCAACCCGTGGCGGTAGCACATCAACAACCTCTCCTCCAGGAAATAGTGGTCCGGTTATTCGGGTTGGTGGAGCTGGCCTTCTCTCAACCGTGGCGGTAGCACATCATCAACCTCTCCTCCAGGAAATAGTGGTCCGGTTATTCGGGTTGGTGGAGCTGGCCTTCTCTCAACCCGTGGCGGTAGCACATCATCAACCTCTCCTCCAGGAAATAGTGGCCCGGTTATTCGGGTTGGTGGAGCTGTCCTCCTCTCAACCCGTGGCGGTAGCACATCATCAACCTCTCCTCCAGGAAATAGTGGTCCGGTTATTCGGGTTGGTGGAGCTGGCCTTCTCTCAACCCGTGGCGGTAGCACATCATCAACCTCTCCTCCAGGAAATAGTGGCCCGGTTATTCGGGTTGGTGGAGCTGTCCTCCTCTCAACCCGTGGCGGTAGCACATCATCAACCTCTCCTCCAGGAAATAGTGGTCCGGTTATTCGGGTTGGTGGAGCTGGCCTTCTCTCAACCCGTGGCGGTAGCACATCATCAACCTCTCCTCCAGGAAATAGTGGCCGGTTATTCGGGTTGGTGGAGCTGTCCTCCTCTCAACCCGTGGCGGTAGCACATCATCAACCTCTCCTCCAGGAAATAGTGGTCCGGTTATTCGGGTTGGTGGAGCTGGCCTTCTCTCAACCCGTGGCGGTAGCACATCATCAACCTCTCCTCCAGGAAATAGTGGCCCGGTTATTCGGGTTGGTGGAGCTGTCCTCCTCTCAACCCGTGGCGGTAGCACATCATCAACCTCTCCTCCAGGAAATAGTGGTCCGGTTATTCGGGTTGGTGGAGCTATGTATCAAGGTAACATTTCCCTTCGTATCGTTGAGGAGAGAATTAAGCATTTAAAGCAGTTTTTTTTATGTCGGGCGTGAATTTATCATACAATAAGGGATGCCAGATAATGATCGTGACGCATTAAGTTGACTTGAAGAGCAAATTACTGTTTAACCAACCGTCTGCAGGAACATGGTGTCAACGCTGATGATAATATTAGCATACTTTTGAACAACACGGACTTGACATTGAACCCTGTATACGTCTCATTAAGGCAGGTGGATCAGCTAGACGCGCGAGCTGTGAAAGATAACATAAGTCACGTGTTGTAGAGTAATAGGTTACTTTCTCTTGAGTAGTAATCTACCGTCACAAATTATAAATAAAAAATGAATGTGCACGCGCGCGCGTGTGTGAGTGAGAAAGAGAGAGAGAGAACTAGCCACCCTATCTTAAACCCAATTTAGTAAATTTATGAACGCTATCCAGTGAAACTGTTTGCAATTATTATAATAATAACACGGTGTATTAGCCTTTATACTCCTTAATATATAAATATACTATACAATCAATCAATTTTTTTGCTAACTTTATATTAACTCACATGTGTAAACAATAATATTCACAAGCCTGTGCTATTTGATATTTAATTCAGGCTAAGTTGTCACGTGTCTATTTCTAGCTCTTACCTGTCTTTGAATATCAAAGGATATCTAAACAGCATTTTCTAGGGATTTTTAAAAATAATGACATTTTATTACTATTTTTTATTGACAATCAGCAATTAATTTATTTAAACATTCATAGCTTGGAGCCACAATAACAGAGTTTCTTTTGCTAAGCATTATTATTATTATTTAGGTCTTGTGACCACGACAGGTAATTAAGTAGAGAATTTAGAGTGTAACATGAATAATATAATTATAGTGATTGCAACAGAGACATTTACTCACTCTTTTACCTAATAAAACATAAAGAGAGATATCTTCCACCATCTATAAAATGAGTATGAGTCATCTCCAAAATAGTTCAGGATACGCCGAGAGATGCTAGAACGCATATTGACAATGTCTCCAAAGTTTTTACCTGGCATTCTTAATCTTCTCACACCATCAAGCACAATAACGTTCGGTTCATTGCTGGCCTCTTACGATAGTACATCGTTATAACTTTTGTTTTTCTCAGGTTCGTTTAAGCACTTGACACGGGTGTATTCCTCTTTCTCGATCAAGTCTAATGCACTGCACAATACCTCCTCGTCCCAACAGGCATCCTGGTGAACCTCTGGAGCAGGATTTTGTGGTGTTTGATGACATTGATGTTTGTGTCGAATAAGGTTGGAGAGCTTTGCGTAGGACCCTTCAAAAATGATACATTTAAATGACATAATGGCAACTGGCGATACAGAGAAAGAAAATGGTATGAATACATATCCATGGGAGAAAAAACACTGTCGCTCAAGTGGCAACAACCTCTACTCACAAACCGAGTTGTCTTAAGAATATTTTAATACATATATACATGTTCCACTCTTACAGAGTAAACGATTTTTAAAATGTCGAAAATATTCCACCAATAAGTCACCACTAGCTCCAATGACGTCATCAGAGTTTGTGAGAATAGTAACGTAGTGAAATAAGGCTACGGCAACAAGCGCACACCTAATTTTTTAATTCACTTGTAAACATCCCACTTGTCCTCCGAGATATGTTATAGAGCGTGGTGTAGATTTAAATCGCTTACAATCCAAA
Source organism: Timema cristinae (assembly GCA_039000515.1). Classification (NCBI taxonomy): domain Eukaryota; kingdom Metazoa; phylum Arthropoda; class Insecta; order Phasmatodea; family Timematidae; genus Timema; species Timema cristinae. The sequence continues at coordinate 282,995 of JBCFYV010003508.1, read as the reverse complement.
TATTAGGCAGACTTTGGAAGGAAGACGTTACCGAAATCACCCAAACCGATTATGTAGTCATTGAGCGTTTCAACCATAATTTTAACATTTGAATAAGTTTTATATATTGTTAAATTCTTGAGATTTATGGGTTCTTTGGACTTTACCTGCTCCTCCATTGGCACTGGGCACGCGGTTGACTCTGGCTGTGAGTACTCTGCTGACTCTGATGTCTGGTAGGCAGGTGACTCTGACTGTGGGTACTCAAGTGACTCTGGCGACGGGTATGCTGGTGACTCTGGGGGTAGGTGCGGTGACTGCGTTGTCGTAAAGGGTTGGGGCAGGTGGTGTGGAGCTCAGAAGGGAGGTGGAGGCCTGGTCAACATGGCCACAACGTCCCCTTTATGGAAATTGTACACAGCATATGTCATATCATACAAGTAAGACTGCTCGATTCTCTCGTAGGGTAATATTTCAATCGCTCTGATCGTGTGACAGGTTGAGTCGCAAAACTCGATGTAGCCTCGTTCCTCTATTTTGTAAATTACATGTATATCGCTCACCACCACATTGTGAATATTCTCTACAGTCATATAGGCACGCCCCGCAATCGTATGACCCACAAGAATTAAATTAATATATCTGGTTGTAAGCTTGATGAGAGTACCTGACCGCTAAACGTGCTGGATGGTTTGTAAGGTCCTTAACATATCCACTAGATTTATACCAGTGTAATACGGTATTACAAGTCTTTAACTTGTGCATATGTATTAACTGCCCAGTTGTCCGATGTTGTTGTTGTTAACTGCTTGACTCTTCTGCCCGTCTCTTAAACGCGTTAAAAGTTTACAATGGTAGGTGAACTGGGATTTACTCCAGCGAAGATAAATGCCAGTTTTTCGTTTCTAAGCTCGCACACGTCTTCATCTGTTATAGTACCAAAATGACAGGGTAAAATACACAAAACTCGCCATCTAGATAGGCTATTAGGCGTCTCCCGAACTTTGTATTGACCAATTTTAATTTATCCACCGAGTAATTTTGATCAAGGATTAGATAGCACAATGCTACGGTCTGCATGGTGTCAACAATATTTACCAGCTGCTGTAACTTGTCCACCTTGATCCGCTCTAGAAACATTTATAAATATACAACCAAGTGAGCCGCTATATATATTCAGCCCCCCCCCCCCCACGATCGATGTCACGTGGTCTTGCGGTGGTATAGGATGAACAGGGTCAATGACATCCCGGTTTCAAGAACGTGATATATTCCTGCGTCGACTTGTCTTGTTGAGCCACCAAACTAGTGATAGGTATGAGTCATCTGGGAAAACTCATTGCCAGGGGAGGATTGTCCAGAGTTTCCACTGATTATTCTTGTCTCGACTTGTCGAAGCATCAATTTGACGACGGTGAGTGGTCGATTCATGTAAAGCAGCGTATATTTAACGTTACTCATCAATTGTGTTCACGTATACACCGAGTGCTGGAGTACTCTCAGAAATCCGCCAGTTAGAGGTAGGGTTCTTTCGAATCAAATGATGGTATAAATTATACCTGATATAATTATATTAAATGGAATATCTGGTTGACCAGCTTTAATTAATGTTTGATTTCACTTTATTTTTCTCTCCCGTAAATGTGGGTTACACTCAACACCTGTGAAAGATATCGAGGTTCGAATCCCTGTGGATATGCTGTATAAATGTCAGGCTAATCTAATTCTGGTGGGAAAGTTGAAATCGAATCCCTGCTGGGTAAACTGTTGGTATTTCTCCCTTCAGGTAAAAAATGCTGGAAAATTTTCTTAATACTCACTACCACACTATATTAATATATATAGACGTTTAGTCAGAAAGGGTGTGTGTAACTCATCTAGTTATGGCTGTGGAGTTTGTAGTTCGAATTTCCTCTGAGGTGTACTTTCACTAGTTTTCACTAACCTGTTTCCCTCTCCCTCGCTCCTCGTAAACGCTGGAACACTTCAACTTTACTCCACCTTATTTCACCAACAGTGGTCCATGTAGGTATGGTGGATACCTACATCTGCGCATGTTGACGGACGGATACAACCAATTTTAGTATACTATTGTGCACCCCCTTACTGAGAATTATAAATCACTGTGATGCTTCCATTTTGAGAGAGACCCCTGATTGTGCATAATAAGAGCGGTGTCAATTAACTCTAGTTGAGACATCACCTTATTGAGTGATTACATAGCCGGTGAAAAACCATCGTCACACAGAAGACAAACTAGTACAACGGAAAAAACACCAGCAATAAGCTTTTGCGATACTGAAGGAGGAACAGAGGACACCAGGTCGTTAACCCTTGTCGTCATGGTAATACTATTTATTTCTGTATTGACTTGTCGAGCCGCTAAACCAGTACCAGGCTTGCGATGATGTCACTGGTAAAACCCATTGCACGGGGAGAGTTGCGAACTCATTCAAGGTCGTGAGCTATTCCTTTCTCTACTTGTCTTGTCAAGCCGACAAACTGGTGCCAGGGTTTCTAACACTATGTTCAGACACCCGTCACCCACCGACACCCTCATGGGCACTGACAACCGGCAGGGAATTATGTAGACTCCGAGCGTTGCCCATCGTAGCGGTACGCGTGCCCAAATCCATGGACTGAACGATCCCCTTACCAATAAATAATAAACTCCCACAAATAAGCTCGCATGCCAGTCCCAATCCTACAGAGACATAAAATCCAATAGCCACACATAAAAAAACCAATGAGCACAAAAAAAATCAAATTGGCCATTACGTCACCCAAACCAAAACCAATCAGCGCTGTAATGACGTCACTACAATGCGACATCACCGAAAACCCCAAACCCGGGTCAAAGGTCAAAGGTCAAATTGTTCCCTTAATCGCCCACGCTATTGGTAGGTATAAGATAGTGACGGAACTTTACCTATGTGAGGGGCAGAGGGGCAAAATAAAAAAAGTTATTTTTGGAGCTTCTACCCTCCTATCCCCAGTTAAGGTTAGAAAATTGGATGTTACTATAATTTCTTTGAAGTGGTCTTTGTTTAGAGAATTTTTGAAAATCAGACTCTTAAAAGCTATTTAGAATAGTGTTCCCCCCGAAATATTTTGAAACTTGGATACTTCTTGAGGATATTAAATGTAGTCCTCCTTTGGCAAAATTTGATAGCTAAATGTCCCGAAAAGCTATTTTAAAAAGGGCTCAACATATTTTTTTTAAATATAAATAAGATTCCTTAGAATCTGTATTTGAAGTGCTATTGACCGAGAATTTTTTTTGAAATTTGGAATGTCCTGTAAGCTATTATAATGTACGTCCCTTGATTTCTTTTTCCAAATTTTGATACCACTTGTAACTATTTGAAGTAGTCTTCCACCAACAATTAAAAAAAAATTGGATGCCCTCAGAAGCTATTTGGAATGGTTCTCGCCAGTTTTTTTCTCCCTATCATGTACACTCCGTCGAGATTGAAAGGTAGCAACTTCTAACTCACCAAACCCGCGAGGTATGATATACCTCCACACATGACTGCAGAATAGTTTGCCTAGCTGCGCCCAAGCCTAAGTTAGAGAAGGCCTTAAGTCCTTAAATTATTTCTTAACTTTTGGGAAGGAGGGA